>JAOBRB020040198.1:0-15410 GCA_027575285.2 Zoanthus pulchellus | reverse complement strand
TCTATTCCTGTTTCTTTGTTCCTCTTTGTCTCTATTTCTCTTTTCCTCTGTGTTTCCTTTCTCAGTTCCTCTGTGCTTCTATTCCTGGTTTTTTGTTCCTCTTTGTCTCTCTTTCTCTTTTCCTCTGTGTTTCCTTTCTCAGTTCCTCTGTGCTTCTATTCCTGTTTTTTTGTTCCTCTTTGTCTCTATTTCTCTGTTCCTCTGTGTTTCCTTTATCAGTTCCTCTGTGCTTCTATTCCTGTTTCTTAGTTCCTCTGTGTCTCTATTTCTCTTTTCCTCTGTGTTTCCTTTATCAGTTCCTCTGTGCTTCTATTCCTGTTTCTTTGTTCCTCTTTGTCTCTATTTCTCTTTTCCTCTGTGTTTCCTTTCTCGGTTTCTCTGTGTCTCTGTTCGGGATAACGAAAAGTGAAGAACTTTCTACCCATATAAAATTTTTGTAAAAACTAAAAAAAGTAAATTTTGCAGTTTGCAAATGTATTCGCGACCTAATTTTAGAGTACAAGTTCAGGTAAATTCATTAATGAGTTCATTTGTCAAACTATTATTTTTTCTTTCAGAACGTACATATTAAAAAAATAAACGAGCACTTTTTTCACCTAACGTCATATTTGTTATGACACCAGCGATCATAAATTGTTAGGTCATACCGGATATGACATCATCGATTATTTTGTACATTCTTGTGACGTCACGACGTCAATTTTCTATCATTTCTCCACTATTAAATATTTCAGAGGTTGGTTGCCATGCTACTGCTTTTACACTGTACTCAGTGTTAGCGGTGGCTATCGTTAAGTGCTATCCCGCAATACAAAAACTTGAAATGAAAACGTCTCTCATATAAATATCAAAAATAAGGTGAAATTATAAAAATGGTTCATAAATGAACAAGAAAAGAACATTTTAGTTTCTTTGCCTAAAAGAACTTTCCACAGAAAATAAACACGATTAAAACCACATGATTCCAGTTTACAAAGCCCAAAGGTATCAGAACAAATAAACCTTGCGAAAGAACGTGAAAAGATCTTTTCGATTTCCTTTAATACCTTTCCATATGAAGCAAGCACAACTCCTCCATACAACTGAAATTATTTTGCCGAGGAACCACGCCGCCTAACGTTACGTACATGTTAAACGCAGTCCCATTGGCTGAAGTTTCGATTCAGTTCTTAGCGCACCTCCATTCGGCTCGAAAATCCTTAAATTACCTCTCTTACAAACACTCGAGATTTGTATCGCCTTAATACTATTCTTGTACGGCTGTGTACTCCTGTACTCCCTCGGCTGGCTCGTTAGAAATTACTAGTTACAATAATAAAAATCAATCTAGTTAGCGGATTACTATATGTCACAATTAAATATTGAAGCAAATATACGATTGTTTAACTTATATGCGTAAGTTGTAATGTGATGATAAATTAAGAGAAAAGTAAAAGTTCTGTTTCATGTTCAGCCCATGTGACCAGCTGTGTGTACGTCGATTTGTACACAAAACACTTGTAATTTTCTCTGAACCTTGAATATACTTTTTATTCTATTCGTCTCAAGAAACATAAGAAAACAAATATAATTTTCAAAGAGTTTCCTCCTTATTAGTGTAATATAGCACCTTAAAACCATATTGAATATTTTAAAATTGTTTTTAGACTGGTCATCGTGGGGATCGTGTTCACGGTCTTGTTCTGTTGGATCGCAATATCGATATCGCTCTGTAGAAACTTATGCGCAGTATGGCGGGAGAACCTGTCCCGGCTTGTCAGAATCTAGACAGTGTGGCCAGAGCAACGGAGGATGCCAGCATGACTGCTATAATGGAGTGTGCTCGTGTCGAACTGGTTTTTATCTGTACCTAGGTATTTGTTCACACCTCCTACATTTTAATAGTCCATTACCATCTTGCATTCATGATTTGATCATTGTGGTGTTTAGCAGGTGATGACAGTTAAGGTAAAATAACTGATTTTCAACTAAACAACACTTTACTGTTTCAACTTAAAAGTGTTTGTTGATCTTAAGTCATGACAAGTCACATTTCATTGACGATCTATAATTTAAATTGTGTATCTCTCACACTCTGCAGTATATCACATAACTACTTATATATTAAAGTGTATATATCGGATATTTCTATTCTTAATGAAGTTCTTTTTTGATGCAAATTCTTCTTTGGCCTGTTTTTCATCTTCAAAAGTTGCATTATTCCTGCTTTTAAAGCTCTTGGCCGAGTATTAGCAGTTCTATGAATCCTGGTGTCTAATGACCCCAAACTTGGAACCAAGGTCATTGATTGTTGTCAAAATTAATTTTAGTGACCTACCTATGCACTCGGATTTTAGTCTTTTTATTTTTTGGTGTTTTTTATGTTCCAGTAGGATCTAACAAAAAAAACATTTGATGAAGTGGTAGCAAGTTCCGAGTTTGCTGTCATCAGAATGGAATGTAGAACCCTGGATCGTCGCGGCCAAAGTCTCTAAGCTCGTTCGAAAAGCTAGATTTCGAGGCTTAAAAATGATAAAAAAAGGTTCGGATCAAAAAATAAAGCTCACCATCATTTTCTTTCGGGTCAAAAACGTTTAATCGGAATAAAATGATACTATTTGATATATACACTTTAATGTTTTTGCTGTTTATTTTTTTATACATAATTATCAATTCCACTTTATAAACTTCAATTATGTCCTTTACAATAACGCAGCTCCAAGATATTTATTATCAGTTGGTTATTATATGGTTATTAGTTGAGTGATAACAGATTTTATTATTAAAAACAAAACTGAATTATTGACATTGTATTGTTTGTTTTATAATTTTTGTAGAACCATCTAACTTTCATAATTAATGCTTCTAGCAAGTACATTTGCATTATTAGTAATTTTGTTATTAATTATTACAACTACAACAAAATAAAACGCACTGATCATTAATTAACTTCGTTACAGGCAGATACTGTTACGATAGAAATGAATGTGCATCAAATGGTGGCCGAGGGCCATGTGACCAGATTTGTATCAACAATGATGGATCTTATTACTGTCAGTGCAGGCAAGGCTACTCACAGGCTTCGTGGAACCGCCTTTTATGCACGCCTTTGGACTGTGGAGCCTTACGTCTCAGCAATTGCCCTTCAGATACATATACAGATAATTTTATTGATGTTTGTAAGAAAGCAACAAGTGTCTGCCCATCAGGGACACGTTTTAATCATCAATGCACACTTCAATGTCCAAACAATTATCGATTGGCAAAGATTGTGCGTAAAGATGGTCAACCCTTTGCAAAAGAATACTCTGAAGTGGACTTCAGTTCTATGCATTCAACAGTCACTTGTATTGCTACTTCGCCCGGAGTGCAGTGGAATTATGCATCAGAGATAACGAGTTATTACTGTCGCAGGACAAATGACCCTCCAACTAGATTACTTATTAGTGGACATAGCATCCTAGAACAGTCACCCAGAGGAACACTTATTGGTAGCCTATCTACTTCAGATCCTCAGACTGGACAGACATTCACATATTCTATTCCGGCATATCACAGTTTGATTTTTTTCCGAATTCAAGGAAACCGACTTATAAATGATTGGATCCCTATTCTTAGCGGTCCAAATGATGGTTCTATTAATGTTACAATAAGAGTTTCTGACAGTGGGACACCAAGTATGTGGATTGATAAAACATTCACAATTTTTGTTAAGAGTGTGAATGATCCACCACACTCACTGCTCTTATCAGACAGTATTGTGAAGGAGTCTGCTAGTATTGGAGAAGTTGTTGGAAAGCTGACTGCTGTTGATGGCGATGATCCGTTTGGAACATCACCACATTCTGATAATTTTCTCTGGACACTCGTTGACTCTGATGATAACTTCTTTAGGCTTGATGGAGCGAATGTTGCTGTAAATAGAATCTTAAACCATGAATCTAAAAGCAATCACTTAATTACCGTCAAGTGTACTGATTTTGGCTCTCCTCCTAAAAGTGCAACAAAAAGGTTTATAATTAATGTACTGAACACAAACGACAAGCCAATATCCGTTTCAATGTCCCATTCATCAGTCAATGAGAATTCTGCAATCGGTACTTTAGTGGGGAAGTTTGTTGCCTCGGATGAAGATAAAGATCCCCTTGATTTTTATATTGGCTATTCTGATTCAGCAACTTTGCAGAAGTTTAAACTGGAACAAAAGTCTTCATGCCAAATAAGCGGGCAAATTAGCACATGTAGCCAAGAACTAAGAGTGAAGGATCATCTTGATTATGAAAGCCAACGAGCTTATGAAATTGTGGTAACTGTCAACGATTCTGTCAGCCAACTTACAAGAACATTCAATATCAGTGTGGTGAATGTAAATGAACGGCCAACGGATGTGCTGTTTAATGTTCCACAGGCCATTAATGAGAATACAGCATTGCATAGTATAATTGGCTCATTCAGGGTAAATATAATGCTTCTATCAATATTAAAAGGAGTGAAGTAATGAATGGATGTAGTAGTGAGGTGTAACGTGTATAGAAGAGACAGGAAAGCAAAAGTTGGCAGGGAGAAAGGGGGGGGGGGTATGGCATTGTAAATTTAATTATTTACCCGAATTAGTTTATGTGCTAATTGCAGACTTTTTTTAATTCCATGTCTATGCTAATACCTGGTCCAATAGTTGCTGGATTTTGTATTCTACAGTCTAAAATCTCCCAGATTCTGGACTCTCATATATGGGGCGGGAATGGATGTAGTGGTAAGTAGGAGAGAAAAAAGAGTAAATTAAAACAGATGTAGCAGATTGGATTGGATGGAGATGATGTAACATTCCCAAAATGCCAACTGTTTGTAAATGATGTTTTGTTTGCAAATCTATATCCTGCAAACACAGTCGGATACTCCATACAAGCAAGATATATTTGTTTGATCTTTCTCATTTTGCTGATTGATTTAGCTTGTAATCTTCCAAACTTCCCAGAACACACTGTATAAATTAATCATTAGTTTACATCATGGTTACGTGAAAAGAACTTGCGCAGTGATTCTGTCGCAAACTGTAGGAGTATGGCACCTTCAATTTATGGAGTACTCTGCTGTTGCGTACAAAATGTTTGGCCTTTTTCCTTAAACTGGGTCATAATAGAATATTCCTTGCACTTAAAAGACATGTTTCTCATCTTGATGGCATGCACAAATACAAGGTATAAGCTGTCTGCAACGTAACGAGGGTAGCATGGACAATAACTCGTGCTGCCTTGTACTTTATGCCTTTACAGTTGCTGATTTTGATGCGGTTAGTCCAGTACTGC
The DNA here is from genome assembly GCA_027575285.2 of Zoanthus pulchellus. Lineage (NCBI taxonomy): Eukaryota > Metazoa > Cnidaria > Anthozoa > Zoantharia > Zoanthidae > Zoanthus > Zoanthus pulchellus. The sequence continues at coordinate 10,125 of JAOBRB020040198.1, read as the reverse complement.
TGAACATTTGGATCTGATCAGGGTTTTAATTTAAGCGATTCCTGTAGTATAGTCGCCTCGAGGATACTAGGTGGGGATTTCATTGGCATCCGTCTTACGTCCAATTGTTTTAAAACTATCAAAAGTAATTTATGAATATTTTGTTGCGTGCGTTAGTTTGTTCTAATTTATCTTTTGCTGATCCTCAACTGTTTTTTTCTTTTGTGAGGGAGTACAACTTGTGCTTACGGATTCTGCAACGTGTGTCAGCTAATTAGGTTTCTGTTTCTCTTGTGTAATTTACGTTTAAATAACTCGAAGGATGGCTTACTCACAACTATTGGGCTCTCTTACTCAATTTAAGAGCAATCATCTCGTTTTGTGACTTTATGTGTCCCTGAGACAAATGCTACAGGCTATTCCTCCTGCAGCAGATCGAGAAGCTTCAGGACTGCTCTTGCTTGATATCATTGTAGTGCATTACAGGGTGATTGGGGCTCAATCTCCTTATATTAGAAAAGGCATCTTCTTAATGATGTCTTTTTATAGCCAATTAGCATTTTTGTTTGTATATCGTTTTGACGCTCACAATTTTCTATATGGTATGGAGCGAAATTGGAAATGTTCCCATGGATGTGGTCTTGCTCTACACGTTTCTCCTGTTTGACGCTATAAGTGGATAATAAATGACCGATGTAGTGAACATCTAACAGCATACGCTTCAACTTCATAGGGTTCAGCTTAAAGATGATTGTTTTTTGTTATACCTAGTAAGGTTTCTGTCGGGATGTTTGAGCGCGTCTTTTTTGTTGTTTCTTTGGCCGTTATGGGTTACGTCGTTTAGTAATTCATTGGAAATCAGTTTTACTTTGGTGTTTAATGACTCTACTTTTTAATTTTTGATTGATTTTTTCTATTAGGTTATTGATCCAGATAACAAGAATTACCCAATACAAACACACACTTGTCAAATAATCCCATCAAGAGACAGTTCCTATTTTAATATACTGCAGAAAGTTCAACTTGAAGTTCTGAAAAATATTGATTATGAGACTAAACCAATGTTGAATATCACTGTTAAATGTGTTGATAGTGGAAACCCTCCACTAGACATTGTAAAGGACTTTTTCTTCACAGTTAAAGGTATTTATTGAAACGTTGATCGTTAGAAGAATATTGTTCAGGATTGATGTAGTTTGTGTGGTGTGATTGCTTTAGCTACTAAAGTAGTTCTTAAGGAGAACATTTTGGCGATTTATGCCCTTGAATAATTAGGAATAAAATATTGACACTGGCTATAAAATTTATGAAATTTATAATTTTTTTAAACGGACGTTTTGGCTGCAGACTGTAGCCAAATTTAGCATATATAAATTTCATAAATTTTATAGGCAGTGTCAATATTTTATTCCTTTTTATTCAATTTTAACACGCATGACTACAAACAATATATTTTTAACCTTAAATTTATGACCCTCTTAAAAGCTTTTAAATATGACACAATATTCACCATTGCCACTCAAGTTTAAATGACAGCAGTACTCAATTTATTGTTTTGCGTTGCTCAATTTGAATTAAATTCTAAGAGTCTGCAACTAATTGTGGCGAACATCCCGTTGCTTTTGTTAGCATCAGAGTTAAGTTAATATGAGATCTATGCTAGTACACGAGTTTATTTGACGTTAAAAATAATTTTATCTTTTCAAATAAAGGATAACTTCCAGGAATAGCCATAGATGGCTCTGCAACCTCGACTTCCCTTATACCTTCAACCATACCTATAACCTTTTTTCAAAGTAGAAACCCAATTGGTTTAAGACTGGAGTAACCAAGAGTTAGTTAATATTTCTATTTATCATCGTTTTCTAGGTGTAAATGAACCACCAACAAACGTTGCCATATCTGGTAACACTGTGCCTGAAAACTCTCCAAATGGAGCTGTTGTTGGTATTCTGTCAAGTGACGACCCAGAGAAAGCCCATCAGAGTTTTACCTATGACATCATAGAACCACCAGTTGTACCATTTGTTATTGGAGGTGCTAGTGGTACAACTCTCATGGTTAATGGCGGTATTGATTACGAGGTGACTCCATACATTAACATAAATGTCCGGGTGAGAGACAACGGAGGACTTTCACTTGTAAAGCAACTAAGGATTACTGTTGAAGGTCAGTACAGGGGCGTGTATTTAGAGGCCATTCTTTGCTGACGTCATTGCTTACAATCTAATTAGTCTAAAACTTGAGATAACATGTTAAGCTAACAAACACAATAAATTATATCATATAAACTCTTGTTACTTGGCCATCGAAGTTTTATCAAAAATACAATGCAAACAGCAGTAATAAACATGTTTGTCGTTTTAATATTTCCTTGACGTTTCGTATGGTTCAACATACATTATCAAAAAAAAATTTGACATTAAATACAAGCAAGAGAAAGGAATGGAACCAAAAGTTAAATATTAGTAAAGTGACCGTTTGTCACTAGTAATGTTCACATTTAGTGGTGGTTTGAGTTCCTGGCTTAATAATGTTTCTTTAATTTTACAGTGTAGATCTGTTTTTCCATGACTTATCTTTATGTGGAAAAAAAGAGCCAATTCTACCATTATTATAAAAAAACAATTTTGGGATTGACAAAGGAATAAAATTTACACACACAAGATTTAATGCGTTTAGCTATTTCGTCGCTTTCAAAACCTAAATAAGGTAAATAAATGATCAAGTCTTTCTTTGGAACAGTTGAATTCCTTAAAACATCGTTGATATGGTAATTAATGGTTTCTATAGGGTAACCATTTAGTAACAAAAGCTTGCGTAACTCCTTGAGGTCATATTGAAGTAGTTTTAACGGTTTTTTTCACTTTTGATAATGCATGTTGAGCCATACGAAACGTCAAGGAAATATTAGGACTACAAAAATGTTTATTACTGCTGTTTGCATTGTTGTTTTTTTACAATAAATTATATTTTCGTTTCTATGCACGCAGTTTTTACAAAAATATCACGGTTCCAAAATACTCAATACAGCTGAGGCCGAAATCGTTATCTAGCCTTACAGTCTTACATCCTAATTAGTTACACTTGGTAGTAGATAAATCTAATAAATCTGCGTTTTTAGATGTTGGCTTACCAAACAAAAATGTATTATGGGGCAGGCTCAACCCCACCGGAAGGTTTCAGCTGTGATCTCTGCATTGATAACAACACCAACAATAAAGAAGACGCTATATGTATTACAAATCAAATCACTAAAGGACTGTTACGTTGTGCAGTTTTTTCAGACATATGTTACTTGCAACTGAATTGTTAAGGCTAATGAACATGAATATGCATTCCATGATTTGTTATAGAACGTCATCATCCTTTTTCCTGGACATGGTTCCAATTACAAGGACCATATCTCGCTTCCATACAGTACTATTCATCTTGTACATGCGCACTTTCTTATTGTTCTTGAATCCACTTTTCAGATTTTGTGCTTAAAGTTTGCTAACCATTACCCTTTGCCAAAATACATGAATCAATTACTTACTGCTGGGTGTTTCTCGATCCTCGTCGTTTTTGTCTGTTGAGTGTTCTTCTCATTCCTTTATTCTGAGTTGCCTCTTTCCATTTCCGAAACTTTTCCTGTAAGTTCTCTGTTATCACGTTTGTAACAACCAAGTTGTCAACATTAAAAATTTCTTTCATCAAACCTCCTTCGCTTTCGTAATTACCTCAACGATAAATATCTGGAAATAAAAACGGCAACAACAATATTCCTAATCGAAAATTGTTTTTCGGGAAGTTTCGCTGATAGCCCAGTTCCACTCTGACTCTCGTTTTTGCTTCTTTACTACCTCTATTATAACGTTATAATCTTCGGTATGTTCTTCTTTCTCAATATCTATCACACTGATATCGAACCCATGACCTTCTGATTACCGGTCAGTTCCTGTAGCTCAGTGGGTAGAGCGTCTGACCGGTAATCAGAAGGTCATGGGTTCGATTGTCGTTAGGGACTCAGAAGATTTTTTTCTTCTGACAAAAATTAGCTTTTGACAACACTAACATTTCTTTCCATGCATATATTGCACTTTGTTATCTTTTCATTTGTAGATAATCAAAATAATCCTTCAGAAACAATACATTGTCAGAGAGCAAACATTACTTTAGTATAAATATCAAATATCAAATAAATATGGCAGGTCTTTAGACATAAAACATTAGATACGTCTTTTTTATCGTTTTTAGAATCATATTAACAAATTCTGTCATATATATACATCCTTAGATGTGAATGATTCGCCAACGAATCTCCAAGTTCCTAATTTAAATATAAAGGAAAACAGTGTTGAGAATATCCTAATTAGTCCGGTGAATGTACTTGATCAAGATGGGAATGTTAAAGGTTGTCGACTGATTGATGATGCTGATGGTCGTTTCAAGCTGATTGGTATGAACCTGGTGGCTGGACCAACAATGACAGACTTTGAGGCTGTTCCTCAGCCTAAAACATTAACGATCAAATTAAATTGTTTCGATATGGACGACAAGTCAGTTTCTAGATCATTTGTCATCAATGTAAAAGGTAAAGTTAATGTTTTACTTAATGTTGGTTACATTAAATGTTTGTGTACTGCTTTTATGCGGGTTATTAGTGTGTGGCTGAAGGATGAGATGATTTTAGCGAGTGAAAATTGGACATTCTGCAGTCGGAATTTTTAACTAAAGGACTGTTACGTTGTGCAGTTTTTTCAGACATATGTTACTTGCAACTGAATTGTTAAGGCTAATGAACATGAATATGCATTCCATGATTTGTTATAGTAATTTCTCTTAAATGCAAAATTTTTTGCAGATGTTAATGAGCCCCCAAGTGCATTAAAGCTTCACAGTTACCAAAGCTCAGTTCTTGAAAATAAACCTGGTATAGAGGTTGGAGAAATCTTTGTTCAGGATCCTGATAGAAACCAGAATTATTCCTGTGAAGTCTTTGGTGCATCCAAACAGTTGTTTAGTGTACGTGAAATCAACAATAAGATTGTATTGAAGACAATTAACCGAGGATTGGATTTTGAAGCCAATATTGACCACAGTGTCATGGTGTCTGTTAGCTGTGTTGATTTAGTACCCAGCAACCAACCTCAATTCTTTATTACAAGAGAATTTAAAATTGACATAAAAGGTGAGTTTGCAACTCCTCTGTTTGTTTTCTAAACGTTGAACCTTCTTCGCTCTCATGAAAGTCTTAAATTGAATCCTAAATTTCATTGTGTTACTTTTAAAAAAATAAAGTGCTTTGCAAGTAGTGTCATTTAAGTATCTATAAATTTTAGACGAGGTTTTGTTTAGACTACTCTGTGTATTTAGTTTTATCTATTCTTACTTCGATTACCTGAAGATGACTTAGATGTCAAAAACGTTTGTTTTAACTTTTTAAAGTTTTTAAACATTTTACCATTTTAATATTTTATTTTTACTTCGCTATTTTGCAACAACAGTTGCATATGCATAGTGAATTTTTAATTTTTGTGGTTTATTTTAAAGACGACGTTCTATTAAAAGTACACCCTATATTTAGTTTTATTTATTTGTACTTCGTTACTTTGCCACAACAGCTGCATATGCATATTGAATTTTCTAATTTTGTGGTTTAGTCGGAATTTTGTCAGTTATTTAATGATCTATTTTTGTACTTATAAGAAGTAATCAGAACAATTACATAACAGCTTTTTTGGCTTGATCTTTGAAGATGAAAATGAAGTTCCCACAGGACACTGCAGTAAGAAGACTCTCCGTATTCCCTACTTGGCCTCCAATGGCTCAATAGTTGGTCTTTTGTTTGCCTCTGATCCTGACAATGATGAATTTTACAAAAAGCTCACCGGGAAACGCAAGCAATCTTTATCACTTACTAGAGTTGCAACGACACCACTTTTGCCTTTTGTAGTTGTTGATGGAAATATTGTTAAATCAGGGGTGAGTTTATTACTAATTGTTTGTGTCAAACCTCTGAAGTTATTTGATTACATATACAACATTATGAATACCATCTTTGTTTCGATTAAATGTTTTTGTTACTCCCCATTAGTAACAATTACAAAATAATCACCAAGAAGGTCATAACGTTTTCCCTATAACAGTATCATTAAAGTGTAAAGTACTTTTTAAAAATCTAGATACCCTTACTAAATGCATTGCGTGGAAACAATTTCTATATGTTTTTCTTACATTCTGAAAGCCAGGCTGTTTCAAGACATGCTCGTCAGTGGTTTTGTCTTCCAGTAAAAGTCTTGTTGAGAGACTTACGACCAGGAAAATTAAAAAATATTTACCTTTTTTGTTGTTGACTATTGTAGGCAGTGGAACAGAAACGTAAATATGTCATTAGTGTGAAAGTGAAAGATAATGGCTTCATCGTGGGTGATGATTTGGATGGGAAACCAGTGTTTGTTCAATCACCGCCAAAGTCTTCAGTCTTTAACTGTTCCATAATTATTGAAGGTACGAGTTTGATTGTAGTGTCCAACATATGTCTATAATACAACTGCAATTAAAGTTGTAATGACAAACATTTTTTTACAATACAGGGATTTTTTAGAAGGTTTACCAGCTATGAGTTTATGATGGAACACGCGGTATCCATGCCGATAAAAGCTTTATAAACAACTCCCCAACACAGGTTTAATAAAAATTCAGACTTAGCTACTATTAGTTTAACAAGGTAATAGCTGCTCATTGTTAGTCTAAATTAAAGCGTCAAGAGACGAAATAAAAGTGCAATAGTCAAAAATAAATCTATTAAGGCTAGAAGATTAATGGTATCAGTAATGGATCGAATGTAGGTCTACTAAAGAGAAAAATGATCTAACGCATAATTTAAAGATTATTGTTCAGATATCCGAGTAAATCACTCACATAATGTGTTAAGAGAACTGAGAAGAGTAAGTGCAAGGAGTCATTAATGGTATCAGTAATGGATCGAATGTAGGTCGTCTAAAGAGTAAAAAGATCTAACGCATAATTTAAAGATTATTGTTCAGATATCCGAGTAAATCACTCACATAATGTGTTATGACAAATGAGAAGAGTAAGTGCAAGGAGTCATTAATGGTATCAGTAATGGATCGAATGTAGGTCGTCTAAAGAGTAAAAAGATCTAACGCATAATTTAAAGATTATTGTTCAGATATCCGAGTAAATCACTCACATAATGTGTTATGACAAATGAGAAGAGTAAGTGCAAGGAGTCATTAATGGTATCAGTAATTGATCGAATGTAGGTCGTCTAAAGAGTAAAAAGATCTAACGCATAATTTAAAGATTAATGTTCAGACATCCTAGTAAATCACTCACATAATGTGTTATGAGAAATGAGAAGAGTAAGTGCAAGAAGTCATACAAATCAATTGGCGGTAGACCCTCTTTTTATAAAATTAAAATTCCATTTGCGCTCGTTTGATATGAGGTACTACGCGCTTCGTTGGCTAAATACATGGAGAATGAATATAGAGGTAATTATACAGAAAAAAAAACAAATCAAGATTGCACAAAAAGATAAGTATTTAGAAAACAAAAGGATATTTAACAATTAATCCAAGAGCGCGAGTCATATCCTAGAAGGACTCCATTCCGTCAGTTATAAATTCACTTTACAGTGTGAAATTTGCAAACTGTTTGTGTAGAAACACTGATAGTGTATTCCTTTTATGACATTTATCATTCCATTTATTACAGATAAAATAATTGTACAAGTTTTATTTTAGGTGAGGACAATTATGTTAAAGACATCCTACTACAACCAAATACAGTATCTCAGACTGCACGGAAAGGTACAATTATTGGATCCCTTTCCACCATAACTCAATATCCCAATGAGACATTTACGTATAAACTGTTAGAACAAGGACAGTTACCTTTTGCTGTGATTGGAACACAACTTCTGGTGACAGCCAATGACCTGATGGATTACCAAGCATCTATGACACCTCAAGTAGAAGTTACCATCACCAGCAATGGCAGCATCTCTGGAGAAATTGTGAAAATTTTCTACATCATAATTATAGGTACAGTAACATAATTACGACTATCGTAGATTTGTTTGAACTATATTCAGGGCTTAGAAATTAGTCTGTGGCTTTTATCGACATACAATAGGATAACCAATAATAAGTTAATACATATATCTTCATAACCCGTGAAATGACTTTACAAGGAAATATTTGCCAAAGGTTTTTCACTGTTCAGACTAAGGACGAACGAAGTCTGCAATTAACAGTTGAGTGTTCTATAATACTGGTGAATATTACAATCTTAATGACGGCTGTGTTTTTGTTGTAGCATTAGGAGAAGCAATTTACCGACTTCAACCTTGAGCGAGACAACTCAACTTAAGAACTGCTAATGTTGTTAATTGTGAACTTTGTTACCTCAAAAGCTAAATACACAATACGCAATCGTAGGCCAACAACTGAAGAAACTTGTATATAGGTATACCGCCCGTAGGCGTTATGATTTATAGTTCTTATAAATAACATCTGTTATGTTTTGCTGTCAAGATTTCAATGAAAAGCCAGCCAATATTTGTCTACTACACAACACAGTGAAGGAAAATCAGCCAGCAAACACTATCGTTGGTCAGATTTTGATTGAGGATCCAGACTACCCTTATTTGACGTGCTCACACGGCTCCACTGGACTAGCGGTGTCTCACCAGGCAAATTACAGCTGCCGGGTTGTTGAAGGTGATAATGAGTTTAACAGCATTGTGGCCGCCATGTTTACTGTTGACAGCTCACTGGTCTTAAAGACAACAATGCCTTTAAATTTCGAGCTCTTTGCTTTGGTCAATGGTTCTGTCAGAGTTCATGTGCTTTGCAGTGATCATGTTCACTCCATTCGAGAGTCCCTTGTGGTTTATATCATTGGTATGTATGTTATACAACTTGTTTTTAGTGTATTTATTATATTAAGAAATAAAACATTTTTTCTCTTGACTGCGTCTCGTGCTTAACTGATCAGCTCTCGAATTCTCCCAAACGTGTGCCTCGGTTTTTAAGCGCTATGGAAGCACAGAAAAAATGTTTTATTTCTTTTATAAAATATTTGATCCATTTTCAGAACTCTGAGAAAGAGAATTACAACCGCATTGTTATTTGTGTTTATTTCATGATCATTTTACAAACTCTCCTTACGAGGACTAACTAATGCGTCATTTCTATACTTCATTGGCCTATGAAAACACACCTCTCGGCCAATAAAAACCACTGTACTATCTTAAATATTTTATAAAGCTCTATAACAATTCATTTTCCCGATTTTTAAAATTTTTAACATTCAATTCGTTTGGGAGAATTCGATAGCTGATCAGTGAAGCACGAGACGCATTGTTATTTGTGTTTATTTCATGATCATTTTACAAACTCTCCTTACGAGGACTAGTTAATACGTTATTTCTATACTTCATTGGCCTATGAAAACACACCTCTCGGCCAATAAAAACCACTGTACTATCTTAAATATTTTATAAATAGTTTTGAAATTTTTTTTGTTTCTCATTTATTAACATTGTTCAACTCTTATATTGCTTTGGTAGCTACGTTTCAACTGGATGCCTTTACTATTGACAGTCTAGTATGCTTTCTGGGTACGGATAATTAAGGGGGGAGTACACATGAAAAAGATCTTTCTTCAAAAACAAACTTTTCAAGGAAATTAATAGCATGTTTCAACTTATCATGCCCAGCAACTACATGTTCGAGTCTCTTGTTGCCATGGTAACGAAGCCAGCTGGAATAAACTGCTAAAACGCACCCCTTCCTTGAGAAAAAAAATGAGCAAAAACAACAAAACGGAATAACCTAAAAATATTTTTTGCAGATGGCCAGTATGAAAGTGTCTGGGATGAGCAGAGGATCTTAATTTATTTTGAGTAATTGCTGAAAGAAAAATGTTTAAGTCTAAAATTTAGAAAAATCTCTTCCTGCCACACTAACATAAAGCAGCAGAGTTTCCTCGTTTTGGGTTTATTACAAAGAAGGTTTGCCCTACACAATATTCAGGCACAATATAATTGGGAAATTTGAAATCACAGAGTAGAAGAGTGTTTGCAATGAAGCATTTTTGCCTAGATACTAAAGCTCAAAAATATATGGGGTA
>JAOBRB020039983.1:0-15412 GCA_027575285.2 Zoanthus pulchellus | reverse complement strand
CGTAATAAGGTGAACTTAGAAAAGTGGATATTTTTCGTTGTTCATCCTGTTTTTGTTGAAAGGTTGGGTGGTAGACCTGGCTCAAGTTTTCCGGCCCCCCCTTTCCAAACCTTCTGGATCCGCCCCTGATCTTTACCACTATAAGGTGGATGGAGACCTTTCACATTAGCACACACAGATAAACACAGATATAATCCCCGGGGGCCTTATGTTTATCGTTCTTATCCGTGAAGACGTGAACGTTTGCAGATGTTAGAGCAAAAGGAGCTTTTTCTCCTCAATTACTCAAGACCCTGAGTGGCGGTCCGGCCGGGAACCGAAACGTGCCTCCCGCACAATGGACTGCAACTTACAAACTAGGCTAAGTAGGCGGCTGTCGAGATTGAGACAAAGATAACAAAACCACACATCAAATTTTACAATGGCGTTTATTGAGGTATTTCAGAGGACTCTCTAGAAATTAAAAAATGAAGCCATATTAGCTGCAGCAACATAAAGCACAAATGGAACTTAATTAACAATACAGCGACCGAGTACAGTCAACTCTCGCCTAGCGGACACCCTACTATTACGGCAGGCCCGTAGCCAGGATACTTCGAGGGGGGGGTTCTGGGCGTGGGGTCCAGGGGCCCACCTAAGGGCCCCGGTGGGGTTAAGGGGCGAAGCGATTGGTCAAATTGCCTAGACAACAAGCCTCATTAATATTCATTCCTCGTGAGGCTACAGACAGGAAACTGATCGAACGCTAGTAAGAAACAATGCAAAATGCCGCGCAAGTCTGTAATAAATTACTTTAGGTTTGATTTTTGCTAAGGGGGTTCACTGGCAAAAGGGGAGTTCACCGAAAAAAGGGGGTTCGCCCGAACCCCGAAACCCCCCCTGGTTACGGGCCTGTACGATCACCTCGCTATTACGGACAAAAGAAAAATCCCCGACTGAAACCATAAAGAAATATATGAAAACAGCTCTTGCTATAAAGGGCTCCCGCTATTACGGACACGAACTTACCGTCCCGAGGGTGTCCGCAATATCGGGAGTTGACTGTATTGTGGCCAATCAAAAAACAAACCTGACCTGGGACTGCTTCTCAGCTGCCCCGTCGGGATGGAAAGGGCTTCGTATCACAGAAAACTTGGATCGATAAAACAACAGTTTTTCATTGTCCGGGTTCTCAAGCAATTCAGATTCGGGTAAGAAAGCCCTAAACGGTGAAACATAGTTTACCACTCAAATGACACTGGTCATCATTTATACGCTTATTATAAGAATAACTGTATAAAAATAATGTGGCTCACAATGGCTTAGGCTGAAAAAAGTGAAGATGTTTTTAGATTATATTTAACCGAAATTTTAAGACAAATAAATAAATCACTTCGGTCTAACCATTCGTCCACTTGGGACCAGGCCCTCAACTAACTTCCTCGTCGCCTGTCACGTGACTAATTTAGGTCACGTGACAATCAGTAGCCTGATGAAGACTGTAGACTACTGCTGCAACGTCCTTAATGTTTGCGGATTATTTTATTTCCAGTAAGTGATTTTTTTTTGTCTTGTGGTACTTTATACACTGGATGGATAAACATTTTCATTATCATTTACTGAAACATGTAATTCGCGTTCGTACATTAATAACACAGAAGTACCGTTTCACATTTAGTATATCAACTATCGTCCCCAATGATACACGTATTCATGTAATACTAGGGGCTAAGAACTGAGGACGGGAGCATTGACAACGGAGGTTGTGAAAAATATTATTTCTCGTAAAGTTTTTCCATTTTAGGTCATCGATAAATTTTCCCTTTAGACTTTGCATAAGACTCTCAAACATAAAAATGTAAAAGGTTCATTTTCGAAGGCAAACAAAGATTCTCAAATTTTGTTGTTTGACGTTCTCGCTGATCCGAAAAGTGGGCATTTTGTAACGGATCACTGAAGACAGCTCGTCAAGGTGCTACATTCCAACGTGCAACTATTGTGTTTTATATAAAAAAACTAAGATAGTATGCGCGCTCTGATTGGCCGAGAGACGTGTTTGCATGAGAGTATGTAAACATGGTTGAGGAAGTTATTTTATAAAAGCAATAGAAAACTTTTTCCCTGTGTTTGCATAGCCTGATATAAACACTAGAGGATTTGGGAGAATTCTCGACAGTTATGTAAACCCTCGACTTCGTCTCGAGTTTGCATGATTGTCTAGAATTCTCCCAACCCCTCTCGTGTTTATATCAGGCTATGCAAACACGGAAAACGTTTTCTATTGCTTAAGTGTAATTAAGGATATTGTTTCTTGCCGTTCGCGCAGTCTTTGCCGCCCTCGCATCTTAAAGTCCATACTAACAGCTGCTCGGACGATAAGCGCCGTTTTTCAATGCTTTGCCTTTTTGTTTCGATATTTTTCATTATTTGAATCCTCTCACAGAAACAAGGACAAGTTTAGAACAAATTGATGTTGAAACACCAAAAAAAATGAAGAAGAATGAGCCTCGGAAAAAAACTAATGTTTCTTATTAATAAAAAGTCGTGTTCTTGTGTTTTATTGACTGGCTCTCTACCTTTTCGAAAGCTATAAATTTTTGATTAGAATTTAAGACAGATCTGTTTCACAGATCAGTACAACATATTCTTCATGGTCATTTAAACTTTTCCAGAATCTTCCTTGAGTGGCAGTGTCCTATTGAAGACCAACTGCAAAAAAAAAAAAAATAAAATACAGAATAACTATAGTAAATTCGCACTTATAAATAAAATATAAAACGGGAAAATATACACTAAAGCAAAGTCGTTGCAACAGCTCAAAGTGTTTTTTGCCCGTTAACCCTTTCAGTCCTAGTCAGTTATCAACACTCAATTCTCTTTACATAACACATAGAAAATAGCCACATTTGGTAATGAGAAAATGAAAACTGATCAAAGAATGTGAACCATAGAAGATTAAAAGTAAAATTCTCTCTAACTTGCTCAAATGAAAGTATGGGAACAAGTTCGGAGAATTTGGTAATACAACTGGGACTGAAATGGTTAATATGCGAAATTAACGGATTATGATCTCAACACTGCAGGAATCAGCTGGGAGAGACAGCTATGGATTCATGATAAGACCTTAACACCATGATCTCTCAGCAATTACAAGTTTGTTTAGCACAATAAAATTTAGCTCTCAACTTACTTTCTCTCTCGTTGAGTCTCGATCAACGCAGAAAAATCCTATACGCTCAAACTGAAACTTGGAATATGTTTCTGCTCCTTTTACACTGATGTCAACGAGAGCATCATTGATAACTGTGAGGGAATTCTGTATCGAAAAAAAAACTTTCATAAATCAATAGGAATAACAAAAAAATTCTATTCGTATCATTAGAAAATTTATTTGAACAATTTATTTTGGTACGGCAAGATTCATTCTTATATCCAGAGTCCAAGCGGCCAACGGCCAAACGAAGGCCGCATGGTTTCTGGGACGAGAATTTGCAATATTTAAAGATAAACTCTCCAACTACGCATGCCCGGCTGCAGAGTTAATCATTTGCAAAATTAAGAGGTATTAATTGTTTTGATTTTGTGATTTTCTATAGGCAATGATTTTCATCTTTCTTCTGGGTTCTCACACTTCCATACTAAAACTGAAAGCTTTTTTTCCCTTATCTTCTTGATATTTCGTTTAGATCAAACTATAAGAACAAAACTAAAATGGTAACTTCTAAGGGGTTTTGGCGGTAAGCGACATTGCCCCCAAATTGCCAAATATGTAACGACAATCTTGTTTATGAACACCGACAGCCGACAAATTGTGATGGGAAAAAGTGACAGCAACAATACACTTCTAATTTCGACAAAGGGAAATCCTTTCACTTTCTTATTTAGACAGCAGCATTGCCAGCACAAGGCCAGCATAACTCTAAATCGTCTCTTTGGTTCGTGATCTTCTATTCCTTGTGAAAATCCAGAGATATCGATAAACAATTAATCATTAAACAAACCAGCGTTTATTACATTCATATCCTAGCGAAAGCGACAATTCTATTGCAGCGAAAAAACAACAGCAACTTTTATCTCTCGCCAAATAGGCAACAAAATTACTAGAAAACGAGCGACAAAGCAACATCAGCACCCCTCCCCCCCACCCCATCCTTCCTCTTGGAAGGCCCCTCAAATGAGATGGAGATAAAAGTTAAATACAATAACTATGATCTTACTGATGATTATAATTTTAATAATGGAGACTTCACTTGAAAATAATTTTAAAATTAACAATTGTAACTCTAAAACACAAAAGATAATTTACAACAGGCTACCTGAATCACAAACATATACTACTTAACAACTTCAGTTTGGACTTAAATATGCTCTGAAATAAAACTACTTACAACAAACACATCTTAAATAAATTACCGAGAAGGGCGGTTAGACCATACTTTATTTTTACAACAAATGATATAAGTTGTTCTTAGTGTAACATTTATTAATTTACAAACACAATACTTTTTTTTAATCTTCATCGACTTGCAGCACATCATCCAGCATTTTTAAAGAAAAAAAGCAAATTTTCGAAAATTTACCAGAAGAGCTGATAGAGAGATTAATAAACGCAATGTTATTAAAACTGTTGCGCTGTTCTGTTACAAAACTAACATATTAAGCGTTTCTTTATTTAAAGTTATTTTGAAGACTTGATTCAAATCAATCCGTCAATTGGCAAGTTTACATAGAGGACCACATGGCGTTTTAGTAATCCAATGAGGACGCTGGGAGTCTGCAGTTATTATAGTAGGGTTTAAAAACTCGGCAAAAAGAACAATATTCTTTAAAAGCGGATAAGTTTGGGCTAAAACGTCTATCAATAAGCAACCTTCGTTCACTGGAAAAGATCCGCGCGTGCAATTGGTCAAAATCGATCACATGACCATGATAAATCAGAGAACAAACCGGTTAAACCATGCTCAACAGTTCACTATCAACAATTTATCATGTTCTTTTTGACTGCTTGCAAATAACCGAAATACAAAGGTTTTCGACTATAAAAAAGAATTCTTAAAACTTATCAGGGATTCTATTTTTTTAAAGTTGTCCTTTATCAGAGTATACACTCACGTTAATTAATTGAAGGGCTTTTCGGCACACATCCAACAGTTTTCCCGCCTTTTAATTTTGATACGTTTGCCGAGTTTGGGTTTCTTGTGAAAGAGTTTGGGGCATTTTTAAACAGTTTTTCTGTTGGGTTTTTTAAACATCGAATTCAAACTATTGCCAGATTAACTGAATACCGGATTTCCAAATGTTGTAATTGGTTTGTTTTATGGTGCGAACATTTTGGAGCTAAAATATACAGATTCCTTACTTGTTTTGACAAGAAATCTTCAAGATGGCGATTCGGTACTTCTGAATCGGGGATGGTGGCGTGAGAAAACATTTAAATGCTGGTTGAGTTCTTCTATTGTTTCCTGAAAACATTGAACTAACTTCCAAAAGACCATGCTCATGAAGTCGAAAATAAGATATTTGGTGATTTTAATTTGCAATTTAATTTCAGCTTTTGACGAATTCCAGTAAAAGGCTTCATTCTGCATTTGCTTAATTAAAAACTATTTTCTTCGCGTTGATTTTTAAGTTCTGTCTTTTTAAAATCATTTTCCATGAACGACTTTTTGTTATTTCTGTGTTATTCTCTTTGAACTTAATATGCAATTTTAATCATTTACTTATTTTATGAAATTGTTCAAACTCGACTCTTGCTTCAAGTTCGTTGTGTAAGGCGCGCCTTGCAATGCAGGGAACTCAGCTTGCTTATTAAAAGGGTTAATTACTTTTAGTCCGTAGTTCGTTTACAGATATACCCACTTGCTGGCGATAAAATGAACTCGAAATTTCTTGTAATGGACTCGGATTCGCTTCGTCCATTATTTACATTTATCGTCCATGTTATCGCCAGTTCGTGGGTATATAACTCACTTCGAGTAACTAGCCCTTGATTTACCAACTATACTCTAGCTGTTAGCCAGTTCGTGGGTACATTTGTAAACAAACTACTCACTAACAGTAACTAATCCTTAAATATCGAGTTAACTCCAGGTGAAACGCTCAAGATACTGAGACAGCTACCAAATGTAGAAGACTCTCAAAGGTTGAGCAAAAAGAACATTTCGCACATATAGAAAATTTCGCACATTTCAAACGTTTTAGTTTCTCGTCTTCAAACTTTGTGACAAAAGGAATTTACCATTCTTCAAAATCGTTTGTTTTGCAATGGAGTACACAAAAAATAAAAATTGCAAAATCAAATTTCAGAGTTTACTTACAAAAATGCTGTGATAATTTAATCAAGCAATCACACAATTGTCTCGTCAAGAGTTAACTGACTGCTCGAGGGATCAGTTCTCGAGTAAATTCTAAAACAATACAACATTTAGGATTCTAGTTTCAGTTTTTAATAGGCTTCTGACATATTTCATTGAATATGCTCCTCAAAATTATTCTTATTACGTTAACTTTTAAACCCTTTTCATACAAATAACCATATTTTATAACAAAATGTCATAATTAACTATGAAAATTGTAGTTCAAATTGTAGCTTCAAGTTCGTGAACAGGACAAAGGATATTGTTTCTATTAGAATTTTGAGAATGCAACGATCCGTATAGCTTTCGTCAGGTGCGTAACCTTGAAACTCTTCTTTAAAAGATCATTAAAGTAAATGTTACACAAACCTTATTACAATCTGTAACAAAACCTCCGGGAACTTCTTCGGGGTCTTCTGGGTTCTTGTGCTGAAAACTAAGCAGTTTTGCAATAATATCTCTAAGTACATGCAACAACTGAGCCGTCCAAAACATAAAGGGAAAAAAATTAATGAAATCGATGAAAAATACAGGAAATAAGGTGCTAATGTCAGTCAAGACTGATATCATATTGAACAAATAAATAATTTTTGAAGTAGAAATGAAATGATTGAATGCACACGATTCTCTGTAACTCCGAGTTTTGTACAGCAAAAATAATGAATTGAGTTAAAAAATGTAAACATCCTACAATATATTTCAACCTTTTCAGTCCCGATCAGTTATTAACATCCAACTTCCCCTTACATAACACATACAAAAGAAAACATTTGGTAATGAGAATTTGAGAATTGATCAAACAAAGCAAACCAAAGAAAATCAAAAGAAGAATTCTCCCAAACTTGCTCAATGAAAAGTATGGGAAGAAGTTGGGAGAATTTAGCAATACGACCGGTACTGAAAGGGTTAAAATATCACTAAGTGTTTGCAGTTGGTACTCACAGTCTCTCGTACAGCCTAACTTCACACTTCAGAGGTGAAGAAACCCAATGAATGAAAGCCTTTGGTTTTGCTGCTGTCGCCGAGGGCTCATACCTCACAAATAGCTCTATCACTTCGCCACTTGCATCCTTTTAAAACACAGTTCATAAAATTACAATACAAACCTTTTAAACTAAGATGGTTCTCCCAGGGATTAAGATGATTTAATTGCTCTATTAGAGTTGAGCACGCCTCTCTGACAAATCAGCGATATATCAAGGATTTTAGCATCAAAACGAGTCTATCGGGTCATGCTTCGTGCAAGATTAACCCAATAGACTCGTTTTGATGCTAAACTCATTGAAATACCGATGGTTTTGTTAGAGTAGCACGCTCAACTGTAATTAGCGCTATTATAGGCACACGATACAAAATTACATGCAACATTGCGTGCAAAAAGTATTTTTTAATTGTTGTTGTAATGTTGAATAGGTAAACACGTCGCGCTGTCACGAGCAATGTTGCGTGATTTTGTTGCACCATGTGTCCATCTCCATTAAATTTGTTGCACACAATATTTCATGAAATGTTGCGCCGTGTGTCCTCGCCATAAAACAAAAAACCGCGCAATAAGAGACTCAGAGGCTTTACTGACGACATTGTTTACACTCAGCTTCATTAGCATAAAACTCTAGCTAACAAAGATAAATAAGATTTGAGTCTAAGACTTGAGAAAGCTTATCAAACTAATAAAAACTTAGAAAGAAATAAGAGAAAAATATCATATATAAACCCATGGCGGGAATCGAACCCCACATCTTCGGTTTACTAGTCCGACGTGTTAACCACTACACCACAAGGACCAACTACACTGGTAACGCAGCGGGACAATGTTATGTAGATGGTAACTGTAGGGGTTCCCAGGGCGATATTTTTCTCTATTGGTAAGTTGAACACCGTAATTTTTGGTACGCATATATGGTATTGTATGCAGATAAATGAAATAGGAATGCGTTCAGTGTGTAGATATATAGAAAGAAATAAGAGAAAAATATCATATCTACACACCGAACGCATTCCTATTTCATTTATCTAATAAAAACTTAAACTAGCAGTAATCATAGATTAGTGAAGAGCGTTCGATAGTTAAAGGTTGGATAGGATGGTGATTTTTCTAGCACCGTGCTAAAGGGATTGAACTTATTTCTGTTTAAAAACAGTTATTAATGCACAAAAAAAGTCAAATAATAAACTGTTGTGTAATTTCATGGGAGCTTTTATGCCGTATTGGCCGAAACGACCCACAGCCAGACCCTCTCGGAGAAATCCAGGATGGCGTTGATTTGGATCAACCACAAAATCGAGATTTTTTCCGCCTGCGCAAGATTGTAATTACTTTCTCCTGAGGTCGAACGCAAAAACTTTGATTATATTCAAGCAGTTTCTAAAACAATATGTCGGCTACAAAACACTCAAAACAGCTGGTTAGCAAAACTGTTAATGAGCCATACATTCTCTGTAAAATCTCCCGTAAATTACAGTAACAGTGCTTAGAATATCGTTCTCAAATGTTCAGAAGATGTCTATTTCACCAAACACTCGCAATATACAGTACTTCAGTTATTGTAACCTTATTATAAACTGGCGTACATATGTTAATGAAGGGAAAATGTAAACAAAGATACGCCTATAAAGGACATGCGCAAGGCGATCGTCACTTTTAGTAGCCTGCGAGCATACTCTTCTTGTAGGCAGAGGACTGGGACTTGTCAACAGTATTATTACATTTTTCTACTCTCCTCCCCATTTCTTCCTCTCCATGTTTCACGCACTCTTGAGAAGAGTAGGTCTGCTCGTACGCTACACTTTCAGTTGCCACTCAACTTCCGAATGTTTGAGTCATCTCACCTATGCCTGTAATCGAATTCGTTTTTTTTTTTAAATATTATAATCTTACAACCTTTTTTTCCAAAAATTAACTGGAACTCCCGAATGAAAATAATCTACAAATGTGGTAAGCATACGCGTCAGCTTAAAATTAAAAGATAGAGCTAATGATGTTTCCTCAAGAAACAATGGCGCCCGGCGAAAATCGCTTCACAATAGAATTGAATGAAAAGGAAGTCATTGAACTAGTCAAAAAAGCGTCACCAAGGGGCACAAAGAAAACCACTTAGTATGACATGAAAATATTTCAAGGTAAAAATTTGAAAACTTTATTTTAACAATTTAAGCATCCGTGTTAGTCAAAGCAAAACAGTTTTAAAAACAATTTACAAATAAACTAAGTTAATTATTTACTTTCACTAACCTTTTCAGTTTAGTTTCTGACTCCCGGGAACAAATTCCAATTGAGAAAACAAAATTCCAAATGACGAAATTAATAAAGAGGAACTTAATTCCTGCCTAAAAAGCTCTTTTACATTCGACAACATGAGAAACTTCGCACATGGCGCGTAAGAGCTGTATCGCTTTCCTCCTCAGTTTAACTTTTACAACTGCACCAATGTGCAAATTCACAATCAGTAAATATTTTCATAATTTTTTATCATTCAAACAGTTAAAGTTTGACAAAGTTGACGTGGTATGATCATCACGTTTTATAATTCATTCAGAACGCGCGCAGGTTTCATAGTTAACTTTTTCCATGTGACATCATTGTCAAGAAATGCGTTAAACCGGAAATTATCTGTACATCATATGTGTATTCATTCGAAACTTTTTCTATTTAAATATTTTATCTGTACATCGTAACATCCTTTTCTTCTTACAAATTAAAAAGTTGAGAAGTTTAGTAGGCTTTTATAATAAAACAATTATTACACTCGCGCTTGTTGGATATGAAAAGATTATAGCCAACGTGCGCTCGTGGAATAATTGTTAAATATATAATGATATTAAATTATTGCAAATTTTTAGCTTTAAAAACAGTTAAATTCAGTAGATTTAGTAGTAGATTTATCTTATTAGTCTATTTCTTTATCTTTTACTCAGAAAAAAATTTAATAACCATCTTGGTTCAAAATTTTAACCTTTATAATGCAGTTTCTTGTTTAAATTTTTTGAAAATAATTTGCAATAATTGAACCAATTTATTGTAATATCTTAGTTAATTTAGCCTAAATCCAAACAAATGGACAACAATGGACAAAGGTTCTCTTATATTGCCCCAAAAAATTCAGAAAAGTTTCCGTGATACAATAGGTCCTTCAGAAAGTTAGGAGTCACGGTGATGGCTTGGCAACTTGAAGTAAAAGTTTACCAAGATTCATTTATTATGGACTTACAGCTTTTGACTGCGCGAGATGAATCTCGGCTAACTTTTACTTCAAAACTTTAGAGCCACAGGCGTAAAAACTTACAGAAAGTTGTGAGTGACGCCGGTGGCTTTGGAAATTGGAAGAAAAAGTTTGACAAAATTAATTTATTGCATATTACAGCTCTGGGCCCAGTTGTTCAAAGGCTGGTTAAAGTTAACCCAGGGTTAAGCAAAAATACAAACAGGAATTTCTTCTTTAAGAAAAGGTAAATGATTAGTTATGTATACCGTTTGGATTTTTCGAGGAAAAGTCTTGTTATTCCCAAAATTATAGCTAATATCCTTCCTGGTTAGATTGGAAACAAAATCGTGGGTTAAACATTTAACCCTGGGTTAGTGCTAACTAGCTTTTGAACAACTGGGCCATGGACTTACAGCTTTTGACCTATGCGTTTCAATCTCAAACAAATTCCTATCTTACCCTTTTCACCTCCTCCACTGTAATAACATAGCCAGCGTGCCGCAAGCCCACTGATTGGTCAGGAGTAAGTCGACGATAGCCTTTATCAGTTGTCTGTTTTAGAATATAACAATATACATTGAAAATACACGAATATACTTCTTACATTAGACATAAAATACCTAAAATGATTGATAGATACATACTTAAAATTATAATAGGAACCTAGAACCTAGGACATTTAGGAACTTATACAATACAATACAATAGTTTATTGACACTCCCCCGGTGGGGCTTTTCAGTGACAATGCGACTAATTAAGGTAAAAAAACAAAAACAAAAAAACAAACAAACTAGTGAGGTTCCAAGGAGAAGAGATAATAGGACTCGAGGAACCTTATACGGATCTTACTCCTGGGCCTACGGTTTAATGTCCTTATCCGAGAAGACGCGAAAGTCTAAACATTTTCAGATGTTAGAGCAAAGGCAGCACTTTCTCCTCAATTATTTTAAGACCTCCCGCACAGCAGACTGGCGCCTTACCAACTGGGCTAACCAGGCGGCGGTTTAAAGTTAAAACTCAGAATAAATAGTATAATTGTATATTTTAAATGTAAACTTTCTTTCGTGGTTCTCTTTTTTCATCTAGTAATAATAATAACAATAACAACAATAATAATAATAATAAAAATAATAATAAACCAAGAACATAATATCAAATACTTCTATTTGCTAATGGAGAAAATAAACTGAAATAAAGTGAGCTGTGGGATTTCATTAACTAATCCTTTTCGTTTATATTTTTAACCAAGTAAATGAATGGAATGCTTTTCAAAAAAGAAAAATTTACACCATATTGCAAAGAACGTTCCACATTGACGTTTCGGACTTGGGTCTTTGGTCGGAAAAACTGCAAAGTTCTTTTTTAAGAACATTAACAACTAGATTCTAATGAGATTCAAACTAGATTCTAATGAGATTGTTTATGTAAACTGGCTTATGAATACTAGTCTCCGCAGCCGCTGCCTGAGTCGTCACGCAAGGCTTTTCTCCTCAGGAACGGCTGCTTACCCGAGCGCAACATTCCTTTTCCATTGTCTGAGCAATGTTTGTCTATCTTTACAACAACCAATCAGCAATTACTATGACGAAACTACCGCGCCACTTGACAGTTGGGAATGTTTGCCTAATGTTTTCTTAATCGTAATGAATTTATATGTGTTTTCTTTCGTATCTAAACTCAAAAATTACTGAAGTCTTTAAATATTGTTTAAATCTAAATAAGCTGGAGAAATTTTGTTAATCAATTAAATAAAATTCAATAATAATATTTTACAAGAGACTATACTGACATTGTATTTGTAGGACTTGTAGCCGTCTGTAGTAGCACGAGCTTGAAATTATTCTCTATCATTATCAAGGAAGTGAACTGCGGAAATTCTGTAAAAATGTTACGTTCGCCAGACTGGTGTTGATGTTTTTCTAAAAACATTCAATATATACAAACTGGCATTTCATGCAACTAATCGCGATAAGAATAATATTTCAAAAGATACCTCTCAGACTGTTTTTGTTTCATCTGTATGAATGAGAGCATAATTAATATGAGTTCAATGCAAAATACTGTCATGCTCTGAAGTTTAGCTAATATTTCAGGAAATCTCACTAGTTGCAAGTATCATATTGGGTCAGTTAACAGTTTTACTAGAATTTCCTAAAAAAAAAGCAGTATAATAAAAACTATTAAAATGCATTTGACACGAGGAAAGCGACCGCGAGGAGACAGCGAAAAGTCGGATTATTTTATTATTCCAATAAAATAAAAAACACAGAACTAAAAACAAAACAAAAAATTAATAAGTGTGTTTTATCAGAGTTTATAAATTGCCTTCGATGCTACTGAATATATTTACCGCAGCTGATACTCTGAGTTCTTTGAAATAACGGAACAACACCACCCTGTTACCTGTCGAAGATAAACAGTATAAACCCTTGAAAAACGAGATTTTCCACAGCTTGTTGGCTTTTCCAAGATGTCAGTGTCTTCTTTGATAGAGTCCGTATAGTGACCTATTGATGCTCGCCGTTTGAACGTTTTGGCGACATTGATCGATTACTTTAACCTCCTTTGCGGGAAAAAGTTCTGCATTCCTGTACTAAGGCTCTGATTGGGCAAACCAAGGAAAGGAATGTTGCGCTCCGGTAAGCAGCCGTTCCTGAGGAGAAAAGCCTTGCGTGACGACTCAGGCAGCGGCTGCGAAGAAGACTATATGAATACAGCCAATAATTAATATTAATAGGGACTTAAAACAACGACTACGGAAGCCGAACGACGACGGTTCAAAAATCACATTCACAATTTGCTCTTTTAAGAGTTAAGTTAAGTAAAATTTAAACTTTTTTGTGCGCGCCGGTCACTTGGGTTTCGTTTCTTTGCAGTTAAACGTTTTGGAAAAACGATTAACTGTTTCTCTTAACGAATATACTGAAAAATTTTTTGCTGTTACGACCTTGTAGCTCCGACGACTCCATAAAATGTATTTCTCGTTGTAATTTTAGAGACAACTCCGTGCAGTGCTCCGCTCAGCGCATTCCAACGTGCAGTAAATGTATAGACTATTGTTCTTTGACTTCGGCGTCGACGTTGCCGCGCACGTGACGTAAAGTCCCTAATTAACTAAGGGCGCGCCTTGACCATAATAATTTCACATCCAACAACCACGAATGGAATAATTGTTTGTCTTTTAAATTTCATGAGCTTTTTGAAACCTTCGATAGTTGAATATAACAATAAAAATTTAATAAATTGATTGGTTAATTGGCTAGTTTCCACATATGGTCATTCGGTACATGCTTCAATGAACCAATCAGAACACTAGAACTGCAATGTTCGAGGTTGAAAATTTCATAGGTAGATGTAATAATTTTAACTAAAAACTTTCGGCCACTGTAAATATTCCTTGCACACGATTGGTCAGAACTGATCACACAACACTCAGTTCATATAAAGAAGTTTCGCTTTTTAGAGATAAGATTAATAACTAAAGAGGTTTCGAAAATATTTTGTTTTCTAACTTTATTATATAATGGTTTTTTAAACAACAAAATATTCTTGTCGAATCTAGGTATGCTTCAGTTTTTTTTAATTTTGATCACGTTTATGGTGCCATGAAATTTAGTATGATTCAAGTAGTTCTAAAGTGAATTTGCGTTTAAATACCTAACCCCTTAAACATTAATTTACATTCCTGACGGTATCGACTGATAAGTAGAATTGTGTCCAAAATTTCAAATTTCCAAGTTTCTCGGTAGATTAATGAATTGAAAGATTCATTAGCATATCGTGGTTCTTTCTTGTAGAATCAGTAACTAATTAGTTTGAAAATATAAATAAAAATAATCTTTCCTTTAAAGTAGGAAATGCGTGTTTCACAGATCTTACATTTGAATGCCCTAACATTTTTCAATTTAGGTAAAGTAGTTAATAAATGTATTTTGAATTCATTTGCATAATTATAGCATAATAATTTTGACAATGGTTTTTGATGAAAATTATTTTAAAAGCCAGACATTTTTTTTTAAAATTCTAGTACAACAGAGTCGATTGGGTCCATGTCTTGAAAAATAAAATTGCTCTGACCTGATGTAACTATTCATAGCCCAAAAGCCTATGAGCTTTAAATTTTACTATTTTATGAGAATGACATTTACTTTACCTGAGAAAAGTCCGACTTCTCAATATAGATCACCTTTTCAAAAGGTATTTGGTGTGTTCCCTTACTTGCGTCGGCTGGAATGTTAGGGACATCAAGTACAAATGGCTAAAATAGATAAACAAGAAACATTTTAACGTTTTTAAAAGAGTGCCTTCCCTAAGAACTCAAATAGGCCCTTTGCAGTTAGAGGTCACGTGCGTGTATAGCACTTAGCAACAGCAAAATGGAGAGAGAGCAAGCGTTTCATTTGTTTTGAAAGTAAATCATTCATACGCTAAAAGCAAGTTTCAGTTGTGTAAATTAGATTTGAAGTATTATTCTGTTTAGTCATTAAGAAAAAGTTGAAGAAGTTCTTTGAAGAAATAGTTGAAAATCCGTGGTAAAAAGTGGCCGTGACAAAAGCCGAAATGGAGACTTCACAAGGTACGACAACAGTCAACTTTTTTCTATACTTTCTTTTTTTTATTATTTCAACTTCTAAACACTAGCAGAAATTAAGTACATACTACAAACAATAACTGAGCTAAGTTTGACAGTCTATTTACGTCAATGACTAATTTGCTTTCAAAACAAATGAAACGCTTGCTCTCCAGTTTGCAGTTGCTAAGCGGTATCTACGCACGTGACCTCTAATTTCTTCATATTTTGTCACGAGACACCCTTATGGTATATAAACTATTATCAGAAATCGGAACAAAACTATGCAAAAAAACTTTGTTTC
>JAOBRB020039875.1:0-15413 GCA_027575285.2 Zoanthus pulchellus | reverse complement strand
CAGTCTCAACTATTGGCTGGCAAAGTTTGTGCAAGAAGCAGCAAAGACTTCAATAACTATACGGTAAATTTCAATTTTAAAAATAATTGAGAAATTGTTGAAGCATTGTATATCATGCAAAGGAAATGAATGTAATTAAAATCGTCTTTTTGTTTGTGTTGGTGGTTAATGAATACTGAGATTAAGAACAGATTTCATCACATGTGCTGAAAATAAAAGACGCTGGTTGGCTAATAATGTCATGAATAATTAATGAGTTTGAGAAGACTAAATTCTAAACAACATTAATTTCAGTGTCACTTTTACCCGAATCTTGTTCATTTAAAGATAAGTGCTTTGTTTCCCTTAATTGTAAATCTGAGATTGTACGTTCTTCATCCCGCATTTATCGATCTTTTTCATATCCCCAAAGTTTAGAAGATCTCAAGGTTTTTTCGAAAGCCATTCTAGTTTTATTTCGATGTTAATGGAACAAACTTTGTGTAAGACGTCGCATTCAATTATCTAACGTGTTCGATAACGTAAAATATAGTGCGATAGATTGCGTGGTTATTATCAATGAAATGATTAATTGTGTTTTTTCGGTCTATCGTTAATGATATTATTATAGTATATTATTGCATTTCTTAAAGCATCAACATAGGTTCTGAGGTCACCCATATCTAACAACATAACGAAAAAGCCAGCACAATACAACGATGTCTGCAGTATCCTATTTTACACTGATTGCTAGAGCTTCGTTAGATCTGTAATCCGCTTTGTGGGCTTGGGCAAGTTTGAAACCCACTGCTTAACTCAATAACTGAGTAAGACAGACAGACCCTTTTTCTACGATTTTCAGTTCCTGTGTGAAGCCTCAGGTTTACGACTCGAATTGCTACGTCGCGTGTTCTTTCTTTCTGATTGGTATATTTTGATTATGTAGATCAAGTCCTGCTGTCTAATTGGTCGACAGAAGTGAAATATCTTTTGCAGTTCATCTGTCATATGAATATCAATGATTGCAATTAATGACGTGAAAGAGGTAGACTGCCAGCAGTTTCTTTCTTTTACGCATATCAAGTCAAAGCTGCAACTTGATTTGAAATTGCTGACGAACAAACCCCACCTTTTTTTCCCTTCATTTTTACGATTGTAATGTGCTCATTCATAGCTCTTAGGAATACATATAAATTCGAAAAGTCTTGGAGTATGTTATTTTTATTTAGAACACTATCCTTTGGTTCAAAAAGATTTTAACGGGAAAACACCAATGGTGTTTATGTTGCCAGCAAATAGGTGGAGCTGTTATTGAAAATTGGAACATCCGGCTGATGTGTTCGATTTGACCGAGACCAGTGCATCTCTTTCTTTGCTCTCCTTTCCAGGCCCACAATATAACTAGTCAGTAGTTGCTAAACGGTTCTTGATTTTAATTTGTTGCTCGGACTCCTAAATTTGACTGATTTATACGAGGAAAAGAAAGACTGCTCGCAATCTACGAAAGAAAGTATCTAATGCAACGTAAATGCGAATGAGATGAGTGAATGATGTATTGGCTCCCTTATCAAAGCAACAACAGTATAGCGTTCAGACGAAAACTTGAGGTTTTACATACAGGACCAAATTTCATTACATTTGGGCCTTTATTACATTTAGACCTTCTATAGACGCCTTCTTTTTCCCGTAACGCAGGCCCATCGACCCAACATCCCTGTATCGACAGCAGAAGAATATTATAAACGGAATCTAACGATACCACTTATAAATCATCTTTTAACGGAACTGAATTCACGTTTCTCAGGGCAAACCAAAGTGGAATTTTCTGAGCAGGCTAAATCCAACGGTATCAAAGAGTTGATCGTCTTTTGTCAAGATGACTTGCCTTTACATTAAACCGTTTCCACAGAAGCCCACATTTGGAAAATGAAATGGGATAAGGTTACGAGGCCAGACCGCCCAGACACAACATCAGAGGCACTTGAACAGACAGATAGTTTGTTTTTTCCAAATATACACTGTCTGTTGCGAATTCTCTGCACATCACGGGTGACGTCGTGCGGGTGCGAAAGATCAATAAGTGGCCTCATAAATCTAATGACCTATATGCGCAGTAATGTGACAGAGGAGAGAATGAATGGACTCCTACTGCATGACACACATCCATTAAGATATGGAACTGAGCACAAATAACATCATTGCCGAGTTTGCGCGACAACATTCCCCACGAATGAAGCTAATGGATGTTTTGCAATGAATTAATACTTTGTACTTAACCCTTATTTCACAAAAATGTAAAAGAATAATCTAACAAATGGGCTATTGCTTAACGGGAGCGAACCTGGGAAAATCGTTGGAACAGAAATAAGTTTGAATCATAAATGTTGTGATAAAACATATAATATATGTAAATGTTACACTTGGAACAATCACAGCCAGCAAGCACTTGGACCATTTTGGTCTGGAAAGTACTGCCTTGTTACACTCATAATTCTTCCTAGTAATGTAAGCTTGGGTAAAAATCGCAAAAGCGAATTAAGCTACCAGAAAACAAAAAACCACAAAAACCACGTTACGTTTAGAGTTTATTTTCTTCATTATTTACGGAGATACGACGCCTGGTTAGCCCAGTTGGTAAGGCGCAGGTTTTCTGTGGGGGAGGTCTTGGGTTCGATTCCCGGCCGGACCACCACTCGGGGTCTTAAAATATTTGAGGAGAAAGTGCTGTCTTTGCATTAACATCTGCAAATGGTTAGATTTTTGTGTCTTCTCGGATAAGGACGTTAAACCGTAGGTTCAGTCTCTCGATCACTCTGTCGAGACTTAAAAGAACCCACACACTTCTCGCAAAGAGCAGGGTGGTAATCCCGATGTTTCTTCCATTGAGGGCACTTCTTATTGGCTGCCTTAACTTGTGAGCCTCAATTTCCGGAAGTCAACTGTATATGCTTGTAAACAAGTTCTGAAAAGCCTTGAGGGGAGAACTTGTATATGTATATGTATATATATGTATATAGACTACAGACTTAACCCTCTGAAAAAGCATGCGTTATTGCATAGTCCTATGAAGCCTACCATATAAAAATTGGGCCTCCTGTGCATTTCCGTCTGACATGTGCACACACCCAACCAAAATCCTAGGTCCGCCCCAGAGACCTGCAGTGAATCTTCTAATTGCCAAATTGATTCTTTGTGTAGTATTTGCACTTTTAATCGCTCGCCGTTCTTCTGAGCAATGTGATCATGTTTTTTCTATACTCGGAACTAAAGTCGCTCGTTAACACATCTGAGAAGTACCGAACAGTTAATCAGTCCGTGCTGTGCAATTTGAGCTACTTTTTTTTATCATAAATCTGAAATTCTCAGCATTCTTATTTAATCCCGTGGTTGGACTTTTTGAGGTATGTGGACGAGTGGTAACCGACCCAACCTCGGGAAAAGGACCGATTGCACTTACAACATAGGAAAAGGTCCTGGGAACGAGATTGACCTAGACCCATATGACATCAACGATAAACGGCCAAAACATGGTATAATCTAGATACAGATCTTTGAAAGTTGTGTAGCTATATATTAGACGTTAAACTTTTTTTCACTTTAATTTGTTTAATATGAAGACTATAAGGCACAAACTACGCTTCTCATAGTCAACTGATCACACATATTTACTTTTTGGTTTCGAAAACGTCAAAGTTTTAGGATGTTCTTTGTAAAGCAATATTCGTCTGTTGCACAGAAAAAATAGTGTTTTGTTAGGCGCTACTGCAACAATTTATACATACTGTACGGTTAGCTTTATTGTATTTGAAAACAAATTATCCTATTCAACGCAAAAAACTCAGTTCGAGATGGCCTGACGTTTGTTGCGTGTTGTTTTTAAGTCTGTTTCTGTTGGTTGTAATGTCTGTAACTCTGATGAAACCAAACAACACTTTTGCACACATACACCGGATTTCTTTACAGGTAACAAGGCTTCACATATGTGTCCAAGATTTTAGGGCGTCTTTTGAATGGTGTGAAAAATACTCAGAAGGACGTGAGAGGTACGGCCACGGCATTGTGCAGACTGCGATTTTTACTGGATTACTCTAGTCGTCATAGTTAAGCATTAGACTTAGAGCACAACTTCCTAGATCGTATGATGAGCCTCAGGTGCCTGCAAGTGATTTTATAACGTTTCGAGTGTCTCTCCAAACATCACAAATTCTCTATTACGCCTAAAGGTTATAGAAAGTTGTGCTCCAATGCTTTTATGATAAAGCAAAACAAGTGGCAAAACAAGCAAAAGAAAACCATGACTTAATCGTTGTAATAAAGCATAGATCTGAACCAATCAGAGCGCGCGTTATATTGTAGCTATATTATAATATAAATTTTAATAATCTAGATTTTTGTTTTGCTATAACTCAGACTCCCACAAAGGTGAAAAAGGTAATTTAAGACTGAGAGAGGTTATTCGTGATAACTCCCTTGATGCCGGACTAAAGCACCTTCAGCGCACTGTAGAGAAATGGCTGAAATGGAGACCAACTCAGATGTGACGTGTCGCGCTTGGCTTCTGAATCCCCCAAGCTTTGTAACCTAGCTTTCAAGTATAAGAACAACTAAAATGGCTCTCAAGTGTGTGAGATTTCCAAGCATTTTAAATCCTCCGCGGTTTGCTGTTGTATGTTCGTGCTTACTTCAGAAACAACAGTTTAAGTGGAGAGGAGTTAAAAGAAGAGGATATGTAACTTTAAAAGGAAAAACAGTTCGAATTGGCTGTGCCTCAGGATTCTGGGGAGATTCAGGACTTGCAGGTAATCCATGTCTGATTTCTGAGGTCGATGATTTGTTACTATAATTTCTATACTGGGGTGTACTTGTTCATGCATGCATTTTAATTGCTTATATTATTTCAAACCATAAGTTCCGTTTATTACAACCGCACAAAATTTTTGTGGAACATGGGTATTTTCATCGGTAGTACATAATTTATGTCAGAGCGGTATGACTAGGAACCAGGCTGCAGGAGCAAGCTTCAAATCTTATTTGATGTTTAATTAGAGAGTTCTCTATATAATGTCTTACTGCATATACACGAAACCGCAATCGTACTACGATCGACTAAGAAGATCGAGAAATTGCCTTGTCTTTGCCTTGTGTAGCACACAAGTTATGAAAGTTGTGAAATTGTCACGTTTTCAATCTTGACAGCATCACAGTATTAAATAAAGTAATTAATTTGGGAAAAATTATAGAATACCCTGCTATTGTAATTAATACAATTCTGTGCATTTGGTTTTGGAAAACAGTGAACGCACAGAAAAAATTGTCATGTCTGATTACCAACATTAATTATTTTATGGGGTATTCTATTGTTGTGCCACATTTTGCTCTGCTCAAACTGTCAATCAAAATACTAATGTTATGATTGTAGAAGATTGTATTGTGTTTTCATAAAAAAGCATTACTATCTCAGGCCAGTTAAGGCATGTGTCAAAAGCTTTTAAGTACCCCCAGCATTGAGTTATTGTAATTTTTTCCCTTCTGTGTTTGATTGGGTTTTCATTACCTTTGCCTTTGGGAACTACCAAAGTACATGTATTACACTAGAATAACTTTTGAAATGCCTGCCTTTTACGGTAACCGGAAATTGATCAGTTAGCACTAAAAAGGCAAACAGGGGATAAACAAACTAATTGTTAAAGCTTGAGAATTTATTTTGTCTTATGTAAAAAATGTGAAATTTTTGTAATTATTCTAAACAGGATTGCAAGTTGGTTTCTGGCTAGTGTACAGTATTGTGTGTTTAAGTAGAGAATTCACTATAATTTTTTTATAATGAATAAAAATTCAACATTGTGAAGGTATAACCCAAAGCAATGCCTGTTTTTGCTGAACAGTTTGGAAAACCTTTCAGTTTACAATTGCAAGCATTGAATTTTGAATGAGCTTGTGTTTTTTTTGCCCAGTTTCTTTTTGCAACTTCTTGGTTGAGTGAAGTACAGGGAATATGGAGAGCTGCTGAACTCAAAAAGGGTCTCGCTGCAGATGAAGGGAATGATTTATCGGAGTTGTGTGAGATCATCGATGTTATATGGAAGTGAGACATGGTGTTTTAGGGAGAATGAGATCGCAATTTTGAGAAGAACCAAGAGAGCGATGGTGAGAGCAGCGTGTGGTGCGAAACTGATGAAGAGAAGGAGAACTGAATACCTAATGGAGATGTTGGGATTGAAGGAAACAGTGGTTGAAATGGCAAAGATGAATGGAGTGAAATTGTATGGGTATGTGTTAAGGTGGGATGATGGCCATGTTTTGAGGAAGGCATTGTAGTTTGAAGTGAAGGTCAATTATGACTAAAAGCATGCCTAAGTTTTAATGAGAGTTTTATAATTCATTTAAAATTATAACATTCATGTAACATTTTCAGTCCAGTGGCATTCTATCATTTAACATTGTCCTAAATTGTTTTGTGCCAATTTTGTTTCTTTTATGGTCACCACTGTGTATAAAAGAAAATCTTACTAGATACTAAGCCTCATGTTAAACAGTAATAAAAAGATTTGATTCTTGTTTTTAAATTGAAATAAGTCAAATTAAAATGACTACAGAAAGCTTAATTTTCAATTTTATCAAAAATTTCTTGTTATTTTTCTATCAAGTAAAGCACATACTATACTTGTAAACAGTATGCCAATTTCGTGCACAACAAACTTTGGTCCACTTGGCTAAACTTTTGAACGTAATAATTTTGTCGTTGAGTGCGAGAAAATTTGCTTGCAATTAAAAAAAAGAGGGACTGTTAAAGCTTTGAAATAGACAGTGATCAGGTTTACAGTATATTAATTTTGAGAAGTACTGTACATCTTGAAACAGCGAAAGCAAAAAAAATGTCCAAAGTGAAAACTGACAAATGATCAATATTGCGAACATTTAGCTTTGCTGTATGCTTAAATTGCTCCATGAACATAAATTAAATGAAAGCAACTTCACAGAACTTTTTAATGATATAATCCACTTGTGAGAATGAATTAGAACCTAAATCATGTATTTTTCTAAGCCTTGTAAAATGTCATTTTTAACTGAAACAAAACAATATTCAAGCACATTACTGTCTTTACTGTTATTTAGGCCCCGTCCACACATATCTGGATATTTTTGAATGCAAAACTTTTTCTTCAGGAATACCCCTATCGTTCGTACACATCCAGCAAATCCGTAAACTAAATAATTTACTTTTGAAACCGTGATTAAGACCAGCCATTTCAATAAATTTAAAAGTAGGAGGCCATGCATAGAGAAGTAGCCATCCAGTGCTGATAGCATGATCCCAGCATTAACACCTATCCAATAGAATTGGAAGATTCCCCACATAACATTTTGCATGGCATGAAAGTACAGTAGCCTACCACGGTTCGAGATTTTTGTCAGCTTTCGGCGCTTATTGAAAGGACTGCAAAAGTGGAAAATTTTGATTCCGATATTATTTCAGATGCTAAAAATTGTTCCAATTTCAAAAGACAAGCTGGTACACTGTATGTCAACTTTATTGGTTTTTAGTTGAGATCTTTTCATCATGTTTTAACACTGAGTGAAAAGCCAATTCATGATCACGATGCTACAAATGGCATATACAAAGCTTAATCAGATAAAATAAAAGAAGAAAATCATGTAACATCAATAGAAAGATTACGGTGTGCTGTATATCTTAGTTTGTTTCAAAATCTTATCCTGCAACAGTCAGAAGGCAAAAAGTGTGGAAAAATTCTGTAGCAGTCCCAGAACACAAAATAAAATAACGATTATTGGGCAATAGTTACAGTAGTTTTTCACTAAGGTTTTAAAAATTTCGTTGCAGTTATGAAACACTGCCAAAAACACAAAAGTTAATCTTTGGTGCATTGCGTTTAGCAGCCCTTTCAACCTTCAAGCATTTTTTTTAAATCACGCATCATGTATACGCCTAAACATTTATTGGTCATTTTCACGTATTTTCCAAAAAAAAATCAAATATTTTCCAAATTCTATCTACTGTATAAACTCTCCAAAAAAACTGTTATCAGCTCAGTACACACATTCACTGCGAAGAAGTACGGCAAAAATGGCGTTGATTAGAAGGTCAATATTATGCTTGAACAAAACTGTGAAAAAGGCGTTTTTAGCCATTCTGGGGAATGTAATTTTCAAAATTTCACCTCATCACTAACTATGGTGGCACCTTGCGGTAACACTATATCCAGTGAAATCTTTCATTCATATTTATTCTCAAAAGTTGAAAGGCCTGGTTTAGCTGAACAAATTGGCCATCCCTTATATGGAATTGTTTACATGTTTAATAATAATAATAATAATGATTGTTTATTCAACCTTTTTGCAGCTTAAAACTGAATTACAAGGCGTGGTCAATACAATATACTTCTGACATACATAGAAACAATATTTCTGACACATATACATGTAAATACTGTATAACTGTTCTCTATATTAATCATTACATAAATTTAAATATTAAGAACTTGGAAAATTATTAAAGTGAAATGCAATGTGAAATGTGTGAATTGTAACCGACAATAAATATAACTGTTCTCTATATTAATCATTACATAAATTTAAATATTAAGAACTTGGAAAATTATTAAAGTGAAAGGCAATGTGGAATGTGTGAATTGTAACCAATTCCTTCTCTATAAGCGTCAAAAATAAAATATTACGTGAATCACTTTTTATTGAACTAATGCAATTTACTTTGTGGTTGTGGGATACGGCACTTTAATCAGTAATTATTATTACTTGATACACATTTATTAGTTAGATATTATTAACTAATTATCTTGGTGACTAAAAATATTTACTGGCGACTAAAAAATCTATTCAGTGGCCAAATGGCCACTAAGAAAAAAATTTTTTTGAGGGTTGCTTACTGAAAAACAACTGAAAGATTAAACATAATTTTTTAATTGAAAACAATAAAACCTATCAAAAAACTTATTTTGATATCTTGATGAGAAAAATCAACCAAATGTTGAGTGAGAAATAAAAAAAAATCTGATTTTGTTTTCCAAGCATTGCAACCAGTGGGTGACTTAGGTCGTAATTGGCCTGTGAGTTGAAGTTGGGGCTTTGGTAAAGGTTTAAAATACTTTGCAATCATAACACACTCACAAAATGTCTTCCCGTGAGGAAGGTACTAGAATGAAAATGCATAAAAAATTAATAGATGAAGAATGTGCCAGTATGGAAATTACCATTATATTACTGTAATTGGTTAGAGTCAATAGTGACACATGAATAAAACAAACAAACAAAAAAACACAAATTGAACATTGTTCTCATCAACATTTTTACAAAGTTGTCACTGGATCTTTGTGAAGGTTAATTAAGTTTATTTTGCATGTGAACATGATGTTACTGTACATAAACATTTTGTCTGTATTTGGAGAGCATTTTATGCTCCCCAAACAGAAGGAGTTTTTGCATAATTATAATCTTACAGTAGTTCTGGCATACCTACCTGTAGGACCAAGCACATGCAAGAGTTTGTCACGCATACTTAAATTACCTAGTGACTTGTACCATTATTAAATACATAATTATAATTATATTTATTATATACATATTATTAAAAATTATTGTTAATTCATAGTAATCTATTTGATCCATTGTATTATATAATTTTTTTACTAATACATAAATTATTCTGTAAATACTGTAGCATGTAATTTAGCTTCTGTACTGTATGTTAATGCAATGAGTTTATTTATTAGTACACTGTGAAGAGGATAATGATAAACAGTTAAGTAATTAGTTTTGATTTGTTCTAATTTTCAATTTTCAGCTCCACAACTTATCCATGATGGGAACATTGATTTCCTTGTATTTGACTACTTGTCAGAGATTACCATGTCTCTTCTTACAAGAGCCAAGCAGAAGTCTCCTGTGAGTAAAATTGTTGTATCAAAGTTTGTACATGTACTGTAGTAGACTCTACTAGACATTATTTCTAGTTTTTTTTACGACTATCTAGATTGTAGTTAATAAATTAGCACAATATGTGAATTTAGTATTAATATTAATAATTTTTTACCTGCGCAAACAAATTAATGTTCCCCACAATATTTGTAATGTTAAAGCTGTTTCCTGAATAATTGATGTTATATCTTTGTTTATAACTGAACAAAAATAATGATATTCAGTATAATTGAAAATATATTCACTTGTTAATTCATTTAAGTTTGTTCACTTGTTTCAAGAAATTGATAACATTAGCATTATTATGCAACAAAACTGTATCAAAGTTTTGAAATATTATTGAATATTAAACATTTGCTGATTATAAATATTAGATAACTATTATATATAGTTAATGGAATGAAGAACCCATGGTGCCAATAATTTTTGTTGAGAATTAAAGGGTCTTGTGAAAAAGCGACATACAGTAAGTGACTTTGTATGAAAAGCTAAATTCTCCCAAGGGTTTTAAAGATACAATGGGGATAATGTAGGGAGAAACAAGAACTTCATAAAAAGTCACTTACATTGTTTTCTCATGAGACCCTTCAATTGATCTGCTGCTATAGCCATTTGTGGGATCTTTTGTACTGAATACTGAATGAAACCTTTGAGTTTTGACAGATTTGCTCTAGGAAGAACCTCTAATTTGTGTAATAAATTTGTTTTGTTTTGTTTTTGTATTTTTTGAGGATTGATGTCAGAAAATTAATAATTTACATGTACAATTACCAATTTGGTACTTCATGGTTGCTGTATAATGAACGAATAACAGCCTACAATCTGTGTAAACTGTTTGTTGTATCTGTGCCTTATAGGATCTTGGATATGCACCAGACTTTGTGTTTCAGGTTATGAAACCGTTGCTGAAGCACATCAAAACTAAAGGTGATTCTGTAGATCTTCTGATTATTGATAACAAACCTTTGGCTTCAAAATTTTCATAACTCTTTTTTTAATTTCATTTATGAAAGGCACACATGAGAACTTAAAACACAATCAT
This sequence comes from Zoanthus pulchellus, assembly GCA_027575285.2. Taxonomy (NCBI): domain Eukaryota; kingdom Metazoa; phylum Cnidaria; class Anthozoa; order Zoantharia; family Zoanthidae; genus Zoanthus; species Zoanthus pulchellus. The sequence goes on along the minus strand of JAOBRB020039875.1, from coordinate 4,438 downwards.
ATAATTCTGTTAGTTTTACATTGGCTCGTGTTTCATGATACAGTGTTGTACTCAACTTTTTGAGACTTACTAATAAAACTAGTATTCTTTTTGTTAAAGATGTCATAAATTTGTAGTTTTTATCGTGATTGCAAAAGGTGAAACAAACAGCTGTAGCAAGGTTGGGATAATCATAGTAAACTTATTGAGACGAGTAGTAATGATATCTATTGTAATGCAAATTCATTTCTTGTTAAATGATGGAACAGTTGGAGTTTTTATGGGAAAATATTAATTAGTGCTGCACGTGTCAGATTTACTGTAGCGTGAGGAAAAACAAATCTGCATTTAATAATTTAATGTGAATCTCATGTTGGAGTGTTACATAAATCTATTATTACTGGACCCATATATCAAAAATACTGTAGTACAGTAATAACACTACTTTTATTGAAAGAATGATTACTGATAGAATAATTTTCAAGAAAAAAAGGCAAAAAATAATATTAAGAAGAAAACATTTTAAGTGTTATATTTTTTTGACTTCATTTACATTATTCAATCTACCAAGCAAAATATATAAAGTTGTACTGCAAAGATTTTTGAACAAAAAAAAAAGTTTCCCAGTTTTTCTAATAGTTTTTTATTTCTACAGTTTAATTTATATTGAGATAGCAAGAGTTTTGTTTTTAAATAATTACTTTACTGATCAGGAAGACAAAACTCCTGTTTGCTTGTGAATGAATAATAAAAATGCTTGCTAGCAAGCGTAAAGTTACAAAACTGTGATATTGTTAGTTATAGCTTGACTTTATCTTAACAAGAACATTATATACATAAGAATAGTGTACAGTACATGCATTTTGAAATAAAAATACAAAACAACAACAGAAACTTTATTTACTTCAAGTGAATCAGATTCAGTTTGGTTTTACTGTACAGGTAGTTATTTCTCTATATTAAACCTTTAGCTTTCATACTGATAACATAAGTCTCGTGATTATAAACTTGTGTCAGATGGCTCTGGTTTTTTGTGCCTTGTGTCTGTAGTTTGTGTCTTACACTTGCATGAGCATTTGGACCCAATTGTTCAAAGACTGGTTAAGTTTAATCCTGGGTTAAGCAAAAATTGAAACAAAATTTTCTTCTTTAAGAAAAGGTAAATGGCTATTTATTAATACTGTTTGGATTTTCTACGAAAAGTCTTGTTAATCCCATAATTACAGCTACAAAATCTCTCCTCATAAGATTGGAAACAGGATCGTGGGTAAATATTTAACCCTGGGTTAGTGTTAATTGGCTTTTGAACAACTGGGCCCTGGTGTATTTTCATGTTCACATTTGTGACAAGAGCTTGGTCTACCTGTGACCTAAGTCAAATCGTAGTCAATAAACCAGTCTCTTACAATGTTTCTTCTTTGTGTAGGTATTCGAATAATCAGCAATGCAGGAGGAACCAATCCTCATTCATGTGCTAAAGCACTTCAGAATGTGGCAAAGGAGGCTCATATACAATTGAAGATAGCTGTCATTACTGGTGATGACCTCATGGGGGACCTAAGTCTTGTGAGAGATGCAAAGGTTACAGATTTGGACACACAACAACCAATGCCAGACACCATCCACAGTATGAATGCATATTTGGGGTAATAAAAAGCACTATATTAATTTTGTTAATAGAGGTTTAATAACATCCTTATTTTTGTATTTTGTTTTTGCTCTGCACCATTCTTTTTCATGCCCATGAAACTTTTGTTTCCTTTCTGAGATGTAGTATGAACATGCTCAAAATTTATCATACAGGAATTAAAAACATCGTTGAAATCCAAGGTTTGGAATAAAAAACTAGTCTGATCTTCAGGTGGAATCAATAATAATTTATTATTTCAACTTTAAGACCCTGATTATATGAGATGGGCTGGCCGGGTTAAGTGGGCTGAAAACTAAACCTTAGCCTGGTTTACTGTATAATCATGAGCCAAAGTTTTACAGATTTCATGGGCACAGCCGGGATCTTGTTAGAAAAACTCACTCTGCACAATCAGGCCAGCCCCTTCCATCTCATTAGGGACTAACTCAAGTCATGATCATGTTATTGGCCTGTATACAATTGCAGTTGTACTGTACATAAATAAACTGTGCACAACCAGGTCCATGTCTGAACAAGGGTGATCTTCTCTCCTAGCATGCTCTCTCAGTTTAAGTGATAAATGAGTCTATTGATTTGCCTAATCTGTGCTCCAAACTTAGTAATTTTTTTTAACATTTTTTAAAAAGCTCTGTGAAACCTTTCATTTATCGAGATTTCTCTAAAGCCTTTGATTCTGTGTGTAATGCAAAGCTTTTGTCAAAGCTTCGCACACTTGGAATTGGATGGTTCACTGTTGGACTGGTTTTCGAGTTATCTCACTGGGTGAGAATAAAATAAATGGCACCAGAGCTATTCAACTTGGAGTATAGTTAAGTCTGGAGTTCTATAGGGCTCAATTTTAGGCTCTGTTCTCGTTTGGATGTTTGTAAATGACATGCCAGATGTTCTAAAGTCGTTGTCTACAGCTATGAATGCTGATGACTTGAAATGTTTCAAAACTATCAAAGCTGCATTTAATACAGTATCAGTGACTTCCAAGATGGTTTAAACCTCCTCTGTATGTGGTCATCCTTAAATGAGCTGTACTTCCAGCCTATAAAGTGTTACAATCATAGAATAAGCCAAAAGAAAACTAGCTTACAACGTGTATATAACCTAAACAATACCGAGCTAAAGCTTGTCACTGAAGAAAAACTCCTTTGGCTTACAGTCACTAAGGAACTCACATGGAATAAACATTAATTCAGACTGTCTCTAAAGCTAACAAACTTGTCATACACTGTACAACTCAAAATGAAAAACTTTAACTTTATTATACTGATCTTTGATAAGATCGTATTTTGTAGTTTCACTTCACAAGTCTGGGTCCCACAGTCTGTAGCATTGATTAAATTTATCACTGTCATTGTCCCCTATAACTTATAAATCTTGTGTTCAAACTGAAATGTGCTTTTTTGCAGTGCTACACCAATTGTTAGAGCTCTGGATCTTGGTGCTGAAGTAGTAATAACAGGTCGATGTGTAGATAGTGCACTAACTCTTGCACCCTTAATGCATGAGGTGAGTGATTATATTCACTTGATAGGGTGATTGTGAAATCAGTGGTATTACGTCGGTAAGAGAGTTGATGAATGATAAGCTTAATTAATTGGTGTGTGATGTTAATCATTGAGTACAGTATTGAACTCGTGAGATGTACCTACTGTAATTAATTTTAGAGACAGACATTTTAAACATTTTACTTAATAAAATTGCTTTGAATTCTGTGGTATAAACAATGATGTGGCTATAATTTGTGGGTTTTTATGGGATAAAGAGTTTCATGTTACCAAACATGATGATGTAAACTCATCATTTCCGATTAATGGTTGTACATCAAACTGCTAGCACACATGCTGTTCACCATGACCTCACTTTGTTCTACTGTATTTTGAAATTTAAAATTGTGCTCAGCGTATATTCAGAAGTGCTCAATAGTCAGGAGATATCAGTAATATAGAAATATAGCCCATTAGGGTCAGTTTCTATCTGTTGTCAAGATAACTAAACAAATAGTTAACTGTAAACTGTGTATGTTTAATAAATCATTACTGTGGCTGTTTCCTTGAAGACCTTAGTGGAAACATTCTCAGTAGGGATGAAAACAAAAAAATGTTCTAATAGAAATCATGTCTGTATTACTGTATCTTGCAGATTATTCACAAAGCAAATTTACACTTTGAATAAATTATTATAGTAATACTGTACATACTGTATGTAGATATTATACACAGTATAATAGAAAAAATACTTACTTCACGTTTCGAATGTTACATAGTTCTCCGATGAAGAGTAATGTCTGAACACTCTGAAACGTCAGAAAGTGTTCTTTCTATTATCTGGTGTATAATTTACATATTTATTACTGAATTTTTTCTAAACGCCAATGCAGCTCAAACTAGTGTACTACTAGTTGCTTTTTTCTTTGAAATTATACATTGAAGAGGAGCTGTTGTTGCATATTACATGTACCTTTTTAAAAATACAGTACCACTGGAACAGTCTATGATACTGTAGATGTACTTATAGTGTCATGCTTTCATCACACTATTTAAGATGTAAGTTAATCTGCAAGAGAGCAGGAGAAAGTAATCCTTTAGGTTAATGAAAAGTGTTGATTTTATACTGTAATACTAACCAATGATAATTATTTACCTATTACAAACTAGCTGAGGGAAATACTCATTTTGTCATCATAATCAATCCAGTTTTGATTCGGTTTTATCCCCGTAAACGAGGGTGGCCGGATTTACCCACTCTACCAGCAATCTCTCCCACTCCCACTCTCCATCTCACTTGATTCACTGCATCCTCCCTCTTCAGACCAAC
>JAOBRB020039764.1:0-15418 GCA_027575285.2 Zoanthus pulchellus | reverse complement strand
GGGTTATGTAAGAGTTCATTTGTGACAGACCTTAATGACCTATAATTAGAACGATGTTGAACCAAGTTGGCTAAATAGAACAGTATAACTTCCTAAACAACTATTCTCATCAATAGACAACCGAAAATGTAGATAAAATTTTTAATAGTTTTTAAAAAGATTAGCTCAAAGCAAGGGACAGGGATTATACGTTATTTTCTCTCAAAAAAAGGATGCACAGCAGATGTAAAAATTGTTGGCACGGAAGTTCCTTATGTTTAATGAGAACCACAGACCATGCTTATGAAGGAAGCTGCAAAAAAAATAGCAAGCCGTTTTGATAATGAAAACACCTTGAGTCGTTCTGCTCTTTGTTATCAACATCTTTTTTGTGAATTCAAATGACTTTATGGCTTTGTAATCTAGATTAATGGATGTTGCTGTCAATACGCAATAATGAAAACTAAGATAACGGGCTGCTTGATGCGAAGATCATTGAAACGGACATGTAACAGGCATCTTGCTTTTCTCAGGAGGCCGTGTTAACGGGGTTAATTTATAAAGGATTATATTTGTTGATAGTTTTAAAAAGTTGCCGTTGGCCGTACATTAACAGGCGACCAAAATAACGGGGTTTTTCTATAAGAGATCAAGTTGAAAGTTTCGCAGTCGATAATGAACCCGCAATAAAATTGCTCAGCGGTTACAATTCACTAGCCTTACTGGTTAAACTCATAGCTCCTTATTGTTCTGTTTCATTGGTTGTAAAGTAAAACGAACTGCCGTTTGATTGTTAATCCATTTATCTATTTATTGTAAGGCTGGTGGTTGATAAAGTAAAACGAACTGCCGTTTGATTGTTAATCCATTTATCTATTTATTGTAAGGCTGGTGGTTGATAAATACCGGTGAGGAGGATGGTTGGGCTCCAGGCTCCTATCTTACACCAGTTGGCACTGAGGGAGGCGAGCAAGATTCGAAAGAAGCTGCTCCTGGGGAAGGTTGGTTAATCATGTTTTGTTTATTCATTAAATTTTCAGTTTTCAGCTATTCTTATTCAATAATAACTGTGTTTTATTGGCTTCCTTCAAGGATTTGGAAACAATATTTCGTTTGAGTAATGAATGAAGTATAACGAATTTGATAAACTTTTGTTCGCGCATCTGTAGTAATAATGTGTTTCCTGAATTTCAAACGTAATTTGATAATAATGTTTAGCAAATGATACGAACCTACTAACATATACCATGTTCTGATTTAAGATGTACAGAGCGTTTTTACGCGACGTCATGGCGGCCATGTTGCTGTACTCAAAAGAATTCTAACATTTTCGGGACACCAACACGGCCGACATGTCGTATTGTCTTGTGTATATCCGTTAACAATTTATGACAATGAGTGCTTTGCTTGAAACCTCACTGATTACTAAACACAAAAAGTTTCTGCTGTCTTAGGTGAGATGTACCAAAGCTTAAAAGCTTATAAAGCGAAAGAAGAAGATGAGTTAAGTTTTCCAGTTGGAGTCACCTTGCAGATTGTAAAAAAGAGTTTTGACGGCTGGTGGACGGCCATGTAAGTATTGTCTCTTTGTTCTGGGTCTTATGAATGTCCTTGAGAGGGTATCACATTATTCACACAAGTTCGTCCCTCACGTCTTTTCAGAAACTGTTTACAAGTACATACAGAATCAGAAAATTGAGGGTCATAGAAATTCCGCTTAATCTGCTCCCATATAAGGCACGAATAGCGCCGATAAGAAATGTTGGCAGTGGAAGAAACGGACCACAACATAGGGATCCCTACCCTACTTTTTGGGAAAAGTTACCCAATAAAAGTATATTGAGAGACGAGACCTACGGTTTAACGTCCTTATCCAAGAAGACGGAAATATCTGAACAACTGTTGATGTTGAACAAAGGCAGTACCTTCTTTTCAATTAGCCATTTTCAAGTTCCTTTGTGCCTCTGTTTCAAAGCGAGTGTAAGTGCAAAGCCATTCTTGTGAAAATTACTTTGTTTTCCAAGAAAACGAAACTGAATGCAGAACTCATTTTCATATGAAAGGTTTCGCACTTAGACTCGTTTTGAAAAGGAGGTTCAAGAAAACTCGGGAATGGCCTATTATTTTAACACCTTGAGTGAAGGTCCTGTGGGGAATCCAGCCCAAGCCTCCCGCATTGCTGTCTGGCTCCTTACCATCTAGGTAAACCAGACGGTGATTACATACTTCACGACTAACTGGAATAGTATGAAGTATGCACCAGTACTTTTGAAAGAAACCATTAGTCTTGATGATCAACCTAAGGAGACTAGACCCGGGCTCTCTTACTTATTAGCAAGGGATCTCATTACCATAGCCAAACTCGAAACATAGAAATACTTGAACATGTTTTGAGTGGATTGCATTTTGACAAAAGATATAGGGCTTATTTAAGACTCTCTCAAACATGTCATTTTTGGCTTATTTTTTTATATATCTACACACTGAACGCATTCCTATTACATTTATCTACACATAATACCATATATGCGTACCTTGAATTTGCAATGTTCAACTTACCAACAGAGACAAATAACGCCCTGGGAACCCCTACAGATAAAATCTACATAGCATTTTCCAGCTGCAGTGTTGTTGGTCCTTGTGGTGTATTGGTTAACACGTCGGACTAGTAAACCAAAGATGTGGGGTTCGATGTTATTTCTCTCTTATTTCTTTCTCTCTCAACTAAACATAAACTATTAACATTCGGAGTATGTCATTTAATAATCATTTTGCCACCAATACTTAACTTTTTATAAAATATTTCAGATATATGGGACGAAAGGGCTATGTTCCAGCAATTCATCTGGAAAAACTTGGCGAGAAAAGGAGACTTCGTTTTACCATACGAAAATTAACTTTGAAAAGTCACAAACTGCGTAAGTTGAAAACCTTCCTGGGAACTTTTTAAATTACAATTCTTACATGCAATATGTAAGGTACAAACTTACCAGGTAACTTAATAATTAAATACAAACAGGGCTTTGATACAAACTTTTCGGTACACTCCCGCATTTTCAAACAGTCATTATATAAATACATATAACTCAGTTCATTTTTGTTTTGTTTTTTTGACATATAGCTTCTACAAAATCAAGGATTGCCAGAGAAAAAGAAAAAAAACGACGAGAGAATGTCATGGTAACTATTTAAGTCATTGCATTTATAACCACAAAGCTGGAGCTAATAACTTTATTAAAAACTGTTTTATGATGTTATTAGATTTACCAAAACATTTTGCTCATTATCAACCAATAAGTTATAGCGTACAACCAACATTTTGCTCATCGTTTCAGGAAAAAAAAGATTCTACGACTAAAAAGCAACAAGATAACAAAAAAATGGTTTTCAAAGGTGAACTGAACGTACCTTCACGATCTAAAAAGTCTATAAAAATGAAAAAAAATAACATTCGAATTCGTGACCAGAACGACAACGCAATGGTGTTAACTGTTGATAAAGACGAACCTGTTATAGTCGCTGAAATACAAGAAAAAGGCGAGGTAATTTTCGTCTATTAATAGGAAAGAATATTGTTTCTATAAGTTAAAAAGTTACCCCAGCCCTTTTCTAAGTTACTCATTTGGGCTCATGCTTCAAAGTTTAAAAACTTTTATCAATGAAATAAAAACAATATCCACTTTAAACCTTTTGTCCATAGATTTATGACATTATGACTGCATTTTTTATTTTTGTATTTACTGCGCATGCGGACGAAGACGCTAAAAAAGGTTTGTTAACTTGTCGATATGCAATCGCTTTATCAATTAGTAATACGAGAAGCTTAAAACAAGAACAGGGTTTCAGAAGCAGGAAATATAATCTCATAGTCACGGTCTTTAAGCGACAGCAAACTTTGCCGACTGCATGAAGTTCTTCAAATAGTTTGTGCATCACGACTCACCCTGCAACGTTAACATTTTACATCTAATAGCATCCTAGAACCATCGAAACCTTCATGACCTTTGAGCAACATTTCATCTGATCAGCAGTAGTTAAAGGTTTTTTTGAAAAACGAACTATGATGAAATAGTAAGCAAAAAGACTGACCTTTTTTTAAAATGTTTCTCAAGCATGTTTAATTTCTTGTTTTACAAATCGCAGGTTAGTGATAATGAAACTGCAGATGATAAACAAACACGAATTCCAGGAAAAACGCCGTCAAGGACTCTGAATAGATCCCAGAGTTTTTCAGGGATTGTGAACTTCGTCCCTCATATCACGATAACTCCACCAAAATTGAAGAGAAGTTTGTCCCTTGACTTGTTTGATCACCAGCTTGCTAATAAGAAAAAAAGTAAAACCAAGGAAGGCGAAAACGGTTTGAGTAGTCTGGTTGACTTGATTGGACCAAGTGAAAGTTTGCACAATTCGAGGGAGGGTGATATCTCTAGATGCACTGGAAATAGCTTTTCCAGTTTATCAAGTAGAGTAAGAAAAAAAGGGGTGGTAAGCAACCCAATGGCAACAATGCTCATGCGCTGTCCAGTGACAGGTGATACCACACTCTTGAAAGACCCAGAACGATCCTACAAACAACAAATTACTGGTATGTTTACGACAGAAGACTATAATTTCAAACAAAGTTTCTGTTTGTTGTATATAGAAGTTACTGCTAATGCTATTCTTCTTCTTCTTTTTCTTCTTCTTCTTCTTCTTCTTCTTCTTCTTCTTCTTCTTCTTCTTCTTCTTCTTCTTCTTCTTCTTCTTCTTCTTCTGCTTCTTCTTCTTCTTCTTCTTCTTCTTCTTCTTCTTCTGCTTCTTCTTCTTCTTCTGCTTCTTCTTCTTCTTCTTCTTCTTCTTCTTTTTCTTCTTCTTTTTCTTCTTCTTATTCTTCTTCTTTTTTTCAGTTTTCTTCTTCAACTTTTTCAGTTTTCTTCTTGTTCTTGTTTTGTTCTTGTTCTTCTTCTTATAATTGTTGTTATTATTTTTATTACAAATATTATGGTTCCTGTCAATTTGTATATTATATGTTCTGTAATGGTAAGCAGAACGAACAGTGATTTTATTCTTTACTAACATGAGATAATTGCTCCTTTAACTACATGGCCACGGGATTAATCATATGAAAGACTTCACCTTTCAATATCTAATAACAATTTCATGAATCTGCTATGTTTACCAGTAGTAATCAAGTAATTTTCGTTTCGTTTTAAGGAGAAGAACAAAATATTGGACAGACCAGATCTCTTCAATGCGGCGTTGAAATGCATAAGTCAAACTTGTCAACCACCAGGGACAATCGAATATCGATCAGCACACCGGACATTAGACAGATGGACGCTATCAAGGTAACAGATTGGCAACCACAAAATTTTGACGATCTTCATCCAGATTTTAAAAACAAGGCTCTTAAAATAGCAAAGAAGAGTATTGAAGCCATGATTGCACAACATTCAGGTAAATAAAGTGTTTCTTGATAATTATATTAAATCACGAATGTGGCAAAGACAAAACACGAAAACAAAAGCAGGATATTAAACAAAAAAGAACTCCCTCAAAAACTAAAAGTAACTTTAAAAAGTTATCATAAAAGGTACGCATAAATTAACTCGGGTAATAATTTCATATCCTATATAATACAATCTCATTTAATAGTTTTTAGCTTATTTACCTTTAGAGAGAAATCAGTAAAATAATATGAATGGATGGAAAGCTACAATAAAAATGATTTTGTCAGTGAACCAATATGATTAAGAGGTCAGATTAAGCTAGCAATTTTGACCCTAGGTAGGTGTTTCGTCCTTTTTGAGATTCTGTCAGTACGGTGTAGAAACCTATATAATAAACGGCCGGCCAAAAGCTAGCAATATATGATGCTCAAAGTTTGACCGATTCGAAAAACATATCCGTTCACTGACAAATCAAGAACTTACAGAATTGGCAAAGCAATCCTGCATCTAAAAAAGGCATTTCGGATCTATGAAGTGCAACAATATTGATTATTATATCATGCAGAATGAAACATACACTAATGCATAAGGGTCGGTCTTAATTAATTTTGTCTCTATATAAGATTCGCTGAACTCCCTTATCTGTTTTTAAGGGAATTCCCCAGAAATTACAGGATTGATTAAGTGATTTGCTATTAGCAACTTTTTAATGGATTGTTTTACATTGTTTCATCTCCAAGTAGAAAATCAAAATGTCAAGGACAGCAGAACTCGTTCCCTTGAAGCTGGAACACACAAGTCAAACTTGTTGATGGCCATTGACAAACGAATATCGACAAGCACGCCAGATATCAGAAAAATTGACTCAAACAACAAAACCGATTGGCATCCGCAGGAATTTGATAACCTTCATCCAGACTTTCAACGGAAAGCCTTCAAAATGGAAAGAAAAGCTTTTCTAGCCAGCCCTGTCAAGGAATTGCATGACGACATACCCCACTCGGTTTCAGAAACAGATATATCGAATAGACTTGGTAAGCAAATTGATTGTTTTTTAATGCCATAATGTTCATAATTTCCACATTTAACCGTTTTCTCCAAAAAAATTCTAACGCATACTCCAATAGAGTTTCATTCCATTTTGATTGTAAGCAATGTCTGTTTATGACATTGGCAAGACAATCCAAAATCATTTATACATAAACATTATCGAACATTCAAATGTTTAATTTTAATTGCAAGAAAGGTTTGAGAACTACATCAGAATTTAATGAGTGGCGCGGTGGTAAGAGTGACTATGTTTCAAGTTAAAACTTTCAAGAAGAACAAACTTCATGCAATCTCGCACGGTTTTTTAGAAACCTACACTCATGAGCACAACTGCTTCACCATGCAAATGCACAGTAATCATGGACAGCTGTTATGCACTATTATAGAAATCCAAACTAAAGATAATAAACAGTGCTGATGAGTTACCAGGACGAAACAGGCATCCACGGTTGCATTTGTTATGTTTATGTTATGATAGAACATTTTAGGAACTTAGTGAGGTTCCAAGGAGTAGAGATAATAGGACTCGAGGTTCCTTATACAAGAATCTATAACTCCTGGGCCTATATATATACGGTTTAACGTCCTTATCCGAGAAGACGCGAAAGTCTTACCATTTGCAGATGTTAGAGCAAAGGCAGTTCTTTGTACATACATGCGTGTATTTCTTTGTACATGCGTGTAATTCTGGACAAACCGTGAGGTCGTAGAATCGGACACATTTTAGGTATCCTGTTGACAAACAGTAACTGTTTTGTTTATATTTTCAGAAGCACTTTCTGATACCAATTCACCTTTTCTGATCTCCAGGTAACAATTACATCGAGCAAACGAAAAGCTACACAATGTCTCTTGGGAGGAAAAACGTCAAAACAAACACGAAAGCAAACTCATCGTACGATAAACTCGAGTTTGATAGATTGAATCACCGTAATTATAGAGCAAGATCAGTGTCTCCGCTTCTACGATCAAATGCATTTCATCTTGCAGTTTCTCCTACACCCGGCTCAAGCAAATCCGGGAGCCTTTCGGAAATCGAGTTTTATTCGGATGACGATTCTGAGAATCAGGTGCATTGCTACAGAGAAGAAGAGCATTTTACACTTGAGTCCCCCATTTCCGCAGAGCATGAGTGGGAGAGCTGTATTCTACCACCAACATCTTCTTTACCTGAATGTCCCGAAATATATCAAGCTATAGGCGACTACGAGGCTGATAATGACCAGGAGCTTAGTTTTCTGGAAGGTGAATTCTTACAGATAACCAAACGTGCAGAAAATGGTTGGTGGTTTGCCATGAATGACTGCAATAAAGGATGGGTTCCTTCAAACTTCCTGCTGAAGGTTACTCAAATTATATCTGTTGAGCCGTGAACAGAGAACAAGCAATGTCCAAATAGAGCGGAAAACTTCTTAACTTCAGTCCTTTGAAGAACTATTTATAAAAACTGTAATTCAAACAAAACGCTGGAAGAAATCTTCAAAAAAATACTAGAGAGCAATTTTTAGTGTAAATCTAAATACGAACAAATAAAAATAGAAAACATCTTTCATTTACTGACTTTACTCAAAGCAAAGCGAAAACTCGGCTTCCTAGCAAAGAAGTAAGTTATCCTTGTTTAACCATTAACACCAAAATCAGGTCACAAAATTTGTGTTCTTGCATATTGGGTGATCGAACAATTGCGATCCTATAACTGTGAATGGACTAATCATTAGTTAGTAAAGGCATTGTGTGGCAATTTATTGATCACTACTTGGTAACCTATCCCGTATTAAACGAAAATTTCACGTTTTTCTCATAAAAACAACTTTATAAAAAACAACTTTTTGAGAACAATATCAGACTGAGGCCCGGAATATATAAAAATGCCGTATGTAGAGATTGCACTAAAATTCATAAACTATCTTAGCAGCACAAGAAATCTCAAGCTGCGAGGCGCATCATGCATTTTGCAATTTTTTTGAAATGCCTTGCATGATTGTTTCTATTATTTTTTTCTTCAATTTGAACTGCCACTGGAAATGAGAAAACAATTTTTGGGTGAATTTTTCAAGAAAATTTTTTCTGGCTGTGGTCGATCTGCCCGTGTTTTCAAGGGGCTCTAATACACTACTACATGATCAATTAAAATTCCAATTGTGGTTAAAATTAAACAATAAAACACGACCACATTTCCATGTACACACACTCGTTAAAACAACTGTGAAAAAAGCAGTCATGCAGTTCTGGGTTTGAAATTGTTGTTCTGGTTGTTTCAAGGCTTGTATCGCAAAATATAAAAGGCATTGTGATTGATTATTTTATATATATTTTTATTTTTTGAATGATTTTCTTTACGGAGATAAGGTGAATCAAACACGTATGGCATGCACTGTCAGTACATTTGCAAACCATTTTTTTTGCCAAATCAAATTTGTATTTGATTGTAATTGCCATAATAAATCTTTAAGCTGGGTTTCCTTTGCCTGTTAAGCATAAATATTTGAGATTAGTTTATGTTCTCATTAAATTTGAAATTCTCTTCAAATTTTGCTTTTTTTTAATTAAATTGCTCACAAAAATTGCAAGGGTAAACACTCGGTTGCTAGACTTCTTGTTAAAACATTTTCATTCGCAAATAAACTAAATGACAATCTTTCACTAATGCTCACAGTATAATTGAACTAACAAACTGACTGCTTGCTCCGGAATGCTCGCAAAGAGCATACATAACAACATGCACGACGTAGGAACATGCCATCACTGACACCATCTTCTACCCAATCTTAAATCACCCTAACCAAACTTTTTGAACTCAATTTTAATCTCTGATTATTTTTAGTGATTTTAGAATCATTGATCAAGATGTTTTATTCCTTTCAAGTACGTACTGTTAAGATGTTATTGATGTTTAAGATAGCTGTTGATTGTCATTTCATTCAGCTTCTTTCAAAATAGTTTAAACTCTAGTAAATTATAAAAAATGGTCCTCTTTGATCCTTTTTTGTAAAATAGATACAAACTTTGCAGAACAGAAAATATACTCCGGACGACTCTCGCACCTTGTTTTACAACTTTTATTATTCATTTGATATTAACTTTCATAAATGCAGTTTATGCTTTTGTTTTGAAATGGACTTGTTTTAAACGTTTTAGTAATTGGAGTCAGTATTCTTACCACATTTTACCGAGGCCGTTTACAATACGTATATCAAACAGCAAGAATTGTTTTTTCTGCAAACTTGATTGTTTTGTCGTATCATACTTAAATCGATTGATTCATCATTTTATTACGATGTTGATGCAGTTCCTATTATAATAAAGAATATAATATTCATCACGTAAAATATTTTAGATTCTACTGATTGTTGGATTCCATTCAATTTTGTCTCACTCAAAACCTCTTGAGATCCTTGAAAATAAATACAAAACATTTTCCACTTGGGGCTTGTTTTTGAATATGAACTTTGCTGATATCTAAAAGAAGAATAAACTGGCTCCGTACTGAAGGAATCTTACACCTTACCTTGCTTGATAGTGGTAAATATGCCGGTTTTGTCTATGCTTTTTTTTTAATTAAGATGGGTTTTTTCATTTTAAAGGTGTGTCTTTTGGACTTTATGTTTATATTAGAACATGCATTTTCAAATGAAATGGAAGTCGAGAGAGATTGATTTTTAGGTTGATGTTTTCTTTTCTTTTGAGGAGAATCAATTATAAACCATTTATAAAATGATGGTTTAGGTTTTCCCATAAGGAAAATCTTACTTGACAGACATTTTAAAAAACGTTTTAAAGGAAGTGCATGTAAATCTTTTTACACACCACGTGTATAAGTCGCCTCTTGGATATATCTTTGTAAGATAACAGCTCTCAAAGTTTTTTGTCTTGATAAAATATTTGGCTTTAGTCATATTATTTGTCTATGACTATATCTATTCTATATCTTTGACATAAATGATTTTTTCAATAATTGGTAGTCTTCATTCCACGTAACAATTTATAAGTACATACTATCTGAGTCGACTATTAATTCTTGCAATTTTTTAAATCATTTATAAATATTCTAAAATTTCTATTGTTAACGGAATGCTACTGCAAGATATTGCATCAGGATGGGAGAACAAACAGAAGTATTTTTTTGTGTTAAGTTCTTGTTACTTTATTGGGAGCATTTCAAACCAGATTCTCTCAAAATGCTCTTGAGATCCCTAAGTGGAGGATAAAAGCTGTTCCACTGGGGTTCTGCTTTGTAAATATGAATTTCAAAGGTAACCCAACACAATAGATACTTCACTCGTACTGAGTATCTTCTCGCTTCATTCTGAATAGTTCATTGAAATTACTAACAAAAACGTGCTTCATGCACTTGCACTTTCAAGATGGAGTTGTTGTATCAAATTTTCAACATTGAGTGTTATTTCAAACAAAACTGTTAAATCCTAAGCTGTTTATAACAGAGCAGTTTCCCAAGTTGACGCTTTTTGCCCATTCTCGCTGTAGCTTTTACTATAACTCTTCGAGTCTGGTCATGTGGCTTTTAATAGGAGATCTTGTAACAGTTTAATGGCTACTAATCACTTTATAACAACAAGTAATTACGTTTAACTGTTTATCTTGTCTCTTTATGTACTGATGAAACTGTTATTGTTTTTTTCTGGAAAGTTACCGTATCTCGTCAACTGACCCATCATACTTCTTAGTTTTGTTTTTAGCTTCTGATAAAATATTTTGTTGTTGGATGCCATTCAAAACCTCTTGAGATCCTTGAAATATTTCACTTGTGGAACTTGTTTTTCAATTTTCTTTCATTCTTCCGCTCACAGAACATAATTTCTTGCATAAATGCACTCAATATTTCATCCCTAGTCTTGTGAAGTTTGAAACCAAAATACCGTGCATTGTACATGCACCTTTGGTGTTTAAATACTGCTCCCACAAAATGAGGACATATGTTGAAACTACCATAGTCATATAAAAAACATAGTTTGCGAATCATTCGTGCAAGTCACTTATCCAGGGAAAAACAAACTGATGCTTTTGTTATTACTATAGTTGTTTGGTTAATTGTCATTCAAACCAATTATTTGATAACCATTGCAGAAAAAAAATAAAAAAGCAGTTTTCCACTTGGGAACTATTTCTTACAATCGTGCTTCGCAGACGACTTCAGTTTATGTTTTAAAAGCGGAACGAAGCCCTGAGGCTTGGCTCAATTACCTTTTCCTGGTCTATAAAAATACCACGTTGAATCGTGTACAATCTCATGTCTATAGTTTTTTACGCTTATTCAAATATCTTTACAAAGAACTCTATTCATATCTTTAAAATAGTTTTTGTACATTATTGGCAAATTTTTAAGATAAAAATGAATTTAGCAAAAATCCAGCCGATTTGCAAGATAAAACGCGTTTTTACTAGTTATACTTGAGAAAGTAAGATAAAATGCGAGTTTCACAAGAATTCACTGAACACTTAAAAGAAAGACAGTTATTATTACGTCGGTCCTAATAATTATCTTATAATCTTTTAATGAAAACCAGCCAGTATTGTTGTGGATATTGGTCAAGTTAGTTATAAAAATAGAGGTTTGATATAGGTACAAATTAGCAGCTATCAGTTCTTTATTACAAACTTTACTTGAACAAAGTTTTGTTGAATATTCATTTTAACAATACTTCGGAGTTCGCCGAGAAGAGAGTACAGTAGGTGTAAATCATATCTTTTATAACTCAAAGTTGAACAATCATTACAAACATGCTCCACGGATATACTGGTTGTTCGTTTGGCAAAATAAAAAAAAATACTTTTACCTCGATTAATCAAAATTTAAACTTTAGTACTAATATTGAGAACTAGGTAACTTTAAATGAAAGAAATACACACTAAAGTCTTATTTTAGAGTGGGTTTTTAAAGCATCCCTTAGTGAGGGGTGAAATAAATATACGTCACTGATTGAGTGGTGAGTGGTAATATTAAACACGTGCGCTATGTTGTTCAGATGTGAATATAAATATTCTGTTGACAAAGTACTTTATGTCCAGTAAATATTATTGTTTCCAAGCTATTTTATGCTAGTTTTATTGTTAATAAGTCGAAAAAGGGAATTTTGTAAATGGAGATCACAAAATTTGTGACAAAAAAGCTTGTTTTGTGTGAGAAGTGAAGAAAAACTCCAAATCTGCGAGTCTTAATCCTATAGTAATTTGAATTCGCGGATTTGTTTCAGTTTCTCTAAAATCTTTAACTGTCAACAACATTTTTCAATGTTTATGAAGGTAAACATTGTGAGTCGAGAACTTTGGTCAAACGTTTGGGAAAACCTGTTATCAAAAAGTGGCGAGAACGAAAAGTTTTTTGAGTTTGAGGTAAGTGGGTCAAATATTGAATTAATTAATAGTATAGGTTATTGCAAGTTCTATTATTTGAGTTTCATGATGTTTCTTGTTTCTTAGGCCATCATATTAGTTAAAAGTAGTTGATTGATATTATCATTATCATCATTAATGACATTACTATTATTATTATTGTATATTTTAAAATTCCTTTACAGTTAACGTTACAATGGACGAGTTCTCCAAAATATTACCTGTTTGATCATTAGCACGTTGTTCTTTAAGTGTTTTTAATTTTGAATCTTTTACCGTCTGAATGTTTTGGAGCTCCTGAGCCTTGGTGCCGAAGGCAAAGTTGTTAGGAGTAGGGGGAGGGTTTACATAAATGGAAACTATTGGCGCCATGATATTGTGAAGGATAAATAGAGCTTGAATACTTAATTAATTGCACAGTTACGTATCCCTATGACGTCAAGATGAGTTTATTATGACATCATTAAAATTCCATAAAACAATGTTTTTCAAGGATTTTCTTCTTTGGGGTGGAACGTTTGCTTTTGAGAAGCGAGATAGGAAGGTTTAGGTAAACATAATATTGCAACCCTAGAAAAAAGAATACAAGGTCTTGTAGAAAACACTTGTGAGAAAATAATCCTGTATATAAAAGACTTTTCAAAGATGACGTTTTCAAAATTAGGAAATTAATCTTACGTTAACGTTTCACTGATACGGAAAAAGTATCATACGGTGCGCTCCTAGGGAAGCTGGAAATATCTTACGTTTTACTCCTAAGAAAAAAAAAACTTTATTTTGCACTCCTACGGAAAAATTTTCTTACGTTGTATTTTAGGGTTAAATGCTTGTTCTTCTAGTTCTGTGCGATTACAAATTCCTGAATGGAATGAATATTCCACCCATCCTCTTTCACCCTCAAAACCATGTTTCTGAGTTCATCAAACAAACAAAAACGAAATCACATCATTCGCTAGATCATGCTACAACATGTACTTTAGTTCTAATGACGTGTTTGATCAACCTCGTTCCCAGACCCTTTTCCCTGGCTTGGGGCACCAAGGATTATGTAAATCTAACATATTTTTTAAGCAGTGGATACATTTCGGGAGTACAATTGTAACTCCCATCTTCAGCATGGTGTTTTGCAATGCCGTCAGCGTATGTAAACTTTAATTTTTTTTCACAGAAGAATAGCTACCAATAGTTTTAGTCATATAAAGTAAACTTGACGTCATTTTCTGCAAAGTTTACACTGAAAATAAAGAGTTCATATCTAGTAATATCTTATATGTTATGTTAAGGACATAATCAGTGAGGCCAAATGAACAAAACATCGAGAGTTGGAGAAAGTAAGTATCTTCTATATTTACAACTATTACAGAAAATATGATAAACAAATACATGCGGAGACAAAGAACTCTGAAAAATCTGAGCTCAAGATGGGAATCTAACCCATGACCTTCCGTACACTAGTTAGACTCTCTACCACTGGAACTCATATTGCGAGCGAAGTCACAAATTTAAAGGTTTGTTTCTGGGAGTGAGTAACTTGTTTATATATATACTCACAAGCTGGTGATAAAATGAATGAGAAATGTAAATAATGGACGAGGTGAAAGCCGAATTCATTATAAGAAGTATAGAGTTCATTTTATTTCCACCAAGTAGGTATATATGTAAACAAATTACGAACTAAAAGTAACTACCCTCTTAATAAGCAAGCTCAGTTCACTGCATTGCATTTCATGCCTTACACAATGTAGTTCAAGCAGCGGTCGAGTTTGAACAAACATTTTTTTTTAAATTACACAAGTACATAGTTAAAATTCCATATCAAGTTCAAATAGAATAAAAAATAGAACTCTTATAAATCAACTCAAAAATAATTTTCAAAGCAAACGTGAAACGAAGCCTTAACTAAAATTTATGAAAAACTGAAATTATATCGTAAATTAAAGACAGCAGATACCTTGTTTTAGAATTTATCAGCTTGAGCTTTGGAAGTTAGTGCAATATTTTAATAAAACATTAGAAGAACGCAATTAGCATTTGAGATTTCTTGTTCAAAACAAGTCAGAATATTTTCGCTCCCAACAATAGCTATAATTCTGGATATTTTCAAAATCCAACAGAAAAGCTGGCTAAAAATGTCCCAAACTGCTTCATAAGAAACCCAAACTCGGCAAACGTATCTTCAAGTTAAATGGCGGGAAAACTATTAAACGTGCGCCCCCAAACCCGCCAAACTAACTTGAGTGTATAGTCTGATACAGGACAACCACCTTTGGAGTAAAAGCTCAAAAGAAATCATTTTAATTTATATAGGCAATAGTTTGAAATTTCTGAAGACTAGTGGTATAGAAGGTCAAAGGTCTATGATTTTTTGAGCGGTGTTGGCAGTATGTTCTCTGATATATCAAGGTCACCTGTTCGATTTTGACCAATTACAGGCGGTGATGACAGTGACAACGAGGTTGGGAGTGACAATATAACAATATAGTTGATGTTCGCGGGTGTAAATATGTTTTGGGCCCGACTCAGGCTCAGGCGCTGAGAAGGGCCCAAAACATATTTACGCCCAAGAACATCAACTACATTACTATTATTATAACTTTGGAGAGCAT
>JAOBRB020039653.1:0-15421 GCA_027575285.2 Zoanthus pulchellus | reverse complement strand
AATGCTACCTTCAAGCTTCATGATGCTATCCAGTAGTGAAGAGAGGCAAAAAAGGCTCGAAAATGAGCAAAAATCCATTTTTAACGGCGGCTACAGCAGCGACAAGACACTTCATCGACACCATCACCTCATAAATTGAAAACACGATCCCTGGGGACTACACAACGTGGGATGCTTCAATGGCAATGCCTAATATGGATTAGAAAAAGCCAATTAATTGTTTTCACACAAAAAATCGTTCAAAATCGCAAAACCTCTCAGGAGTCTAAGAGTTAATGATTAAAATCTAGCCAAAAACAAGTTTCATAATTATTAGTTCGCAAGGGAAGGATCTATTGCAAAAACGACATAAGTAACTTTGCATAAAACGCTAAATTCTCGCGAGGATTTTAAAGACATAACAGAGATAATGTGGGGAGAAATAAGAAGTTGATCAAAAGTCACTTAGTTACATCAATTATCTCATGCGTGTGCAATAAGAGTACAATAGATTTTTTTCATTTCTAGATTTTGGTTTTTATTGTTCTGTGAGCTTCATGTGATCAGGACAGCCTCATTAATTAATAATTAATTAATTACAATCTTTAAACAGAGTTTAGGGCCATACCTGGATTGGAAGTATTATTTAAGATGACATACTTGGAAAAAATCTCAGTTAATGATGATATAATTTCAATGTATCATCTTCTTATCATTGATCGATCTATCAAGTGAATCACATATACTGCAGGTCCATTTTTAGATTTATTGAAAATGCATTTCTTTTGGACAGTTATGTTTATTATGCCCGATGGTCTAATTTTCTAACGATTTCATTTTGCTATAAAATTATACAAAAGAAGGTACTGTATTAAATGATCTTTTTTAGTTAGTGTGGATGAATCCAACTGGCAAAGCATCGCACACTGTTGAATGGGACAGCTCTATGTGTGTCACAAACAGTGCAGGTAAGTCCAAAATTTAAATTCTTTTTGAAAAACTATCTAAACATAACTTCTAATCTGGGCGGGCATGGTTATGACTCTGGTAACAATTTCCCCAGTTCTGTTGCCGGTTTGGCTCAAATTTAAACATTTCTTCGACCTTTTTTCTTGCATAACCTAAATCATTTTTCTACCCCTCTGGTGTTGGGTACTGTAAATTAGTACCAGCATCTGCTGGAAGCTAACCTACAATGGAATAGTGTCCCATCCAGGGAAAGTTAAGGAACCTCATACACTTCAATACTACAGAAACAGGAGCACTGGCTTCATGATGTGAAATATTGATATTGCTGAGCAACACTCATTATTGTATTAAACAAAAAAAAACCAAAAAGAATAAAAACAAAATGAACACTCAAAGCCATTTTAATGCGAATCATAAACCTAATTTGAACACAAGAAAGTAGACCCCTTCCATCTCATTTTGTTTCATTAGGGCATCACCTAAACAAAGCCTATTGCCCACGTAGTGCTGGCATATAAATGAATAATCATTAATATAAATCAAACAAGCCAGCCAAACCTAAAGATGCTCAACTTCTCTGTTTTCCTTTTCCGTGATACAAAAACGATTACAAAAATGCTTCCAAACGTACGTCTTGGCCTTGTACTGTACTTTAAAAAGCAAACTTTCTGCTTCTTTCAAAAAATTACTTCTTTATGAGCATAAAACCGGTGTTTTATATTGGGGGCGAGTTGTCTGAAGATCGGGGGCGAGTTGTCCGTATACCCTTTTACTTCAATGATATAATGTTATAATGCTTTATTTTGAATTATAATAAAAACAAAACTGTTAAATCAGTTTCACAAGAAAACTTAATTTGATATTGTTCTTATTAAGCATTAGCAACATGAGTAAAGATAATTACTAGAAGTTTCTGAAAGAAAGGGAAGTGCTGCGACAGTTAGAAACAAGTTTAGTAGCGAGGTCCTAGGCAAAGACTTCCTCGTGTCAAGATATTGCTCGTACTCAGGTCCGAAACTCTCTTTAAAAACCTTCTTGAACACTCTTTGAAAGCTGTGGTAGCTTGTCCCAAGAAACTGAAGAATAAACATTATGCCAAACTTACCGTAATACTTCCGCAATCCCTAGCTGACTACGAGGTGAGATGAAGTAACCTGTATTCCAGTCTCTCGCGGCCTTGTCTTTTGAAATCGAGGCTCGAGTGCAAGACACTAAAATTTACACAGCATATAATCGTACCGCGCATGCTCGGGATTGCAAGGACAAAGAGAATTGTTTCACTGCTCCTGCGTTGCAGCAATAATAACTAGCGGGAAACTCGTGTGAGCTGCGTCGGTGTTTCTAAAGAGACAATTTAGTAATAAATTTGTAAATTATACACCGTATAAAAAGAGAATAAACTTACTG
Source organism: Zoanthus pulchellus (assembly GCA_027575285.2). NCBI lineage: Eukaryota > Metazoa > Cnidaria > Anthozoa > Zoantharia > Zoanthidae > Zoanthus > Zoanthus pulchellus. The sequence goes on along the minus strand of JAOBRB020039653.1, from coordinate 13,066 downwards.
ACGTTTCGGACGTTTGTCTTTAAAAGAAAGAGCTGGTTTCTTTTATTCTGTTTCTTGTACTGCGATGAAGGATTAATGCCCGAAACGTCGGTAAGTATTCTCTCGTTTTATACGGTGGATAATTTACATATATATTTATCACTATTGTGACATAAGTAAAACATCAGGGTACTTTTAATGAATTGATGTTCACATGGAATGGATAATTGGTGTTATCTATTGTTGTTCTTAATAATAATAATATTAACAATTATTAATTGTTAATAATAACTTTTTATTAACAACAATAATGTTGTTAATATTGTAAGTACCTCCCCCAAGTGAGACGCAAACACATTCTTCTATTTAAGAGCGACACAAATAGTCTTCAGTTGAAAAGTAACTGCCACACGTGAACGTTGTTGGAGATTTTTACAAAAAATTATGCGATTTCTTATATTGCAACCTTATACAAATTGGTGAAATGGTATTCTGTGGAGCGACTCCCTCTGCTTCACACGACAAACAATTAGCTTAAATCATTAAGAATTTCAAGGTTTACTATTCCTCATACTGTAAATGTTTGTGTTTTATGTCACATAAAACAGGGTTTACATAGACCCCATGTCACATAAAACAGGGTTTACATAGACCCCATGTTACATAAAACAGGCTTAACATACAGACCCATGTCACATAAAACAGGGTTTACATAGACCCCATGTCACATAAAACAGGGTTTACATAGAGCTCATGGCACATAAAACAGGATTTACATAGACCCCATGTCACATAAAACAGGGTTTACATAGACCCCATGTCACATAAAACAGGGTTTACATAGACCCCATGGCACATAAAACAGGGTTTACATAGACCCCATGTCACATTAAACAGGGTTTACATAGACCCCATGTCCCATTAAACAGGGTTTACATAGACCCCATGTCACATAAAACAGGGTTTACATAGACCCCATGTCACATAAATCGTTTTATATGTACACTTAAATGGAAACGTTATTGTGAAATTTGGATTTAACAGTTGTTTTCTTTATGATATGGACAGGAGGGGAGATGCGTCGACTAATGGCGAAAGCCTTTAGGGGTCCACTTGCTCTTCAGCAACAACAGGTATTAAATGGCTGGTTTAGTAGACTTGCGAGGCCATAGTGCCCTGTTTAGTGGCTGTAACATTACCAGCATACATGAGCAACACAATCATATTTTATACAGTAAAAACCTGTGTATAAGAACCTAGATTTTGGCAAGTTAGCCTAAACAGGTTCTTATATAAATGGTACCTAGGGGAATTTTAGGTTCTTTAGGTTCTTTAATAGGTTCTTATTTTTATAAGAAAAATGTACATTAGAATATTGTTACAATTTAGTTTATAATAGTATTTTGTAATAGTTTCTGCACTCACAAATATATAATAATGATGATGATAAGATGTAAGTGATGCCTCAATCAATTTGGAAGTACAACTCAAACAGCAACACTGTACTATACACTATGCTATGCACTCAAATGAATGAGATTACCTTCTGTTGTACTGCATTCATCATTTTAAACTACAGTTTCACAGATGCTAACTGGACCCATTTCTGTGACAACCTGAAAGGAATTTTCTACATTTATCAGATATTTCTATAGCTTGTATGCAAGTTTATTTATTAAGATTATAGTTTTTGTTATCTTTGAGTTGATTTCATTTCAATTTTCAAAATAAGAATCTTCTGGGATTTTTAGGCTAAAAAGGTTCTTGTGCAGAGGGGGTCTAATTTGGAAATTTTAGTCTAACAGGTTCTTAAATTCTAGGTATTTATACACACCCCACAAGTGTTACGCTTCTACTTTGGTTTAGTAGACATGGGTGGACATCTTTACTTTCCAACCGGAAGGCCCCTCAAGTCTGATGCCCAGCTTTACTGTGAGATTAATGTTTGGCAACCTTTTTTGTATATGAAATGATAGTATGTATTAAGATGAAATAATAATCAAATGATATTAACAACGAGAAGGTGCTCGGAAAAAAATCCGAGCCCCAGATGGGATTTGAACCCACGACCAACTGAGCTACTGGAGACTCTATGGTGAGCAAGGGTCGATATTTTTGGTCTAGACTGGAACCGCATCGCGCGGCCTCACAGAAATGATAGTATTGCTGGAAATCAAACTAGAAAGACCTTGCAGTCGGAAGACAGATTTTACAAACTGCACCTAGCACGCTTTGATTTCACTGTGATTTCAATATTTGTGCAATCTTATTTTTCTACCTACAAGGCTTAAACGGCTAGTCAACGGACAACGTCTGCTCAGAACGGTGACTGGATCGGACCGATAACGATCATTTGCCGGTCATGTTGACCGGTCATGCTTATTCCACTTGTTTTAAAAAACTAATGTCTTGAATAAACTGTTGGTGAGATCATTAAATGAATAACTTTGTCATTTATCCGTACTACTTATAATTTGTTACAAGTGTTAAGTGTATAATAAGTTTCAATTTTCAATTTGCTTAACATACAAAAACGTTTTGTCAACACCAGTTTTTACTGTGCAGTTGATATTTTGGGATTTATATTATCATTAACTTTCATAATTTTGATCGGCCAAAAACGAGACATGTCCGAATTAAAATCACTTTTACCGGCATCCATATAAAAATTATTTTAAGCCCTGACCAAAGCTCATTCAGCTTTACTGTACATCCTTACGATTTGGTAAATGAGTACCAGCATCTGCTAAGCTGCGATGGATAAGTATCCCATTCAGGGGGAGTCAAAGACCCTAAAATGCTTTACTGTACAGAATCTGGAGCTAAGCTTCGGCTCCATGGGTGTCTTGGCTCTTAAAGGGTTTAGCTTTTAGGGGAAATATATTTTTTCGGACCGATATTGAATATAATGAGCCATTTGCTGGGATAAACAAAAGAGCGGCCAGAAAAGGACTTTCGAAAGTTAAGTTGGCTTTGCTAAGTTTCTTTTCATATAGAGCTTGAGATATATTGTCTTCAAACCACAAGTTCAAATTATAGTAAATTGCGTCAGAAAACTTCTGAGTTAGAGCCAAATTCAGAATTTTAAGAACACTATAAATTGGGCGACGGCCTACTGCTATTCTTGCGAGTGTTTGTGCAGAAATCTAGAGTTCTGTTCATGTGTAGAGGGAATCCAACTGCGTTCATAGCAACAGCTCTCAAAAAATCTGACTAAGGTAATTGGAAATATGAGAAATTAACTTTTAGAGCGTAAAAACTATCTAGAAACTTCATAATGTTGTCAGAAATGATGCCAGATACAAAAGATTAGATATCGTGCTTTAAATTGCAGCAAGTGCTCAGTGAACTAGAGGAAGATCCTAAGTTGGTGTACCATGTAGGACTTACCCCAGCAAAGGTACTGTGAATATTTTTGAAAATTAAATTGTTGAATTGTTTTTATTTTGGCCGTACAGTGATTGCCAAACGTTTTCACACACCTATTGAAATTTACATATTTTGTTGTTACAGTCAAAACATTTTAATTATTTTAAACAAATTAATGTATTGATATATTTAGTTCATAGCCAAGTAGGATTTTCATAAAAAGGTAATGAATTGTAAATACAAATCATGAAATGTAAGGGAAGTCAGGTAAATTTACAACAAAACGAGATGGAAGGCTCAGTTCAACTACCCTTCGACAAATGTAGCAAAACGGCACTGGTGTGGCTAACAGGACTGTCAGAAGGAGGCTTATGCAAATGTTGCCCGAAGGACTTAGAAACGCAAACGACTTCAGTGGGCTCAGAACCATCGTAAATGGACACAACGATAGTGGTCCAGGGTACTTTGGTCAGATAAGTCATCGTTTCAAGTGTTTTCTGACCCTGGAAGGATATGGGTGCAAAGAAAATCTTGGGAAGCTTTTCAAACTCACTGTGTAGTCCCAACTGTCAAACATGGAGGTGGTAGTGTGATGGTTTTGGGCTGCCTGACAGCTACAGGAGTTGGACAACTGGCCTTTGATCAAGAGACGCTCAACTTAGAGAAGTACCATCAACTTTTGGCGACGCACATCATGCTTCCCTCTGCTGGTGCCCTGTTTCGACAAGGCAAAAGTTATGTGTTTCAACAGGATGATGCCCCTTGTCACACTACCCGTTCCTCACAAGCTTGGTTCCAATGAAACACTATTGATGTATTGAGTTGGTCGCCCCAGCCTCCCGACATGAATCCAACTGAGAATCTGGCAGGTGTTGAAAATGGCAGTTGATCACAGGAAACCCACCAGTGTCAATGAATTGAGAGCAATTTTGTCGGAGGAATGGCAAAAAAAATACCCAAAACACATGTCACAACTTGGTGGAGAGCATGCATTAGCACGTGGAAGGGAACTGTTAAGAAAGTACTAGTAGTTGTTCTGCATCATCAATAAGCTGATTAAATTTGTTAATGTTATGAACTATATTTTTTCAATTTGTTACTTTCTGTGAGAAAAGAAATGTGTTTACTGGGACAGTAAGTTCGTTGAACATTCATCATTTTATTAATTTTTTGTTATTATTTATTGTTAGGATTCCAATTGTTGGTCTTTTGTTGCTAAATTGTTATATAATAAATATTAGTAAACATACGCATGTTCGTTTCAAATAAATGCAGCAAATAAATTTGAAATATAAAAGTTCCAGGCGTGTCCGAAAACTTTTCGTCATGACAGTAAGAAGTTACACGTCGCTGGGGTTTGATAGGTTTAAAGTGTGGACCCAGTTCACCAATGCTTTGATGATTTTGAAATCTAGCGTCGCTTTCAAATAAAAATGGAGTCAATTGTTTTTGATTCGAAAATGCCAAATGCAGCAGTTTTGAAGCTAGACATGGTGGGAACACGCTCACAGACGTTCGTTTGCATTTCTACCATGAAATGTATAATAAAGTCTTAATCAAGAACGATTTCTAAAACATAGGGAAGCAAATATTAACATTAAAAGCCGATGCTTCAGCGTCATCACGACACTGGCGTGAGTAAATAATGCGAAGATTTAATTTCTATAGTCTCCACGAATTGGCATAATAATAAAGGATCACAAGTTCTTCAAGTGAATATCTCTGCGCGAATCGAGTCCGTTAGCACGTTTCGAAATGGTTTAGGTTTTCTTACCGCCTGGTTAGCACAGTTGGTAAGGTGCCAGTCTGCTGTGCGGGAGGTCTCGGGTTCGATTACCGGCCAGACCAACGCTCAGGGTCTTAAAATACTTGAGAAGATAGTGCTGCCTTTGCTCTAACATCTGCAAAAGGTTAGACTTTGGCGACTTCTCGGATAGGACGTTAAACCGTAGGCCCAGAAGTAAGATTCTTGTAAGGGACCTCGTGTTCTATTATCTCTACTCCTTGAAACAAAAACAAAACAAAACAAAAGCATCTCATTAATTAGGTAATCAAATGTATTAGAACATTTAGTTAGCACGTGAAATTGTACTAATTGCGATTCGCGCAGCGGTATTCACTTGAAGAAGTTGTTATCCTTTGATACTTCAGTTTTGACCAGGCAATGGAGATATCAACCATTTCAGTCCCAGTTGAATTATTAAGTTCTTCCAACTTTAGGCCATACTTTTCATTGAACAAGTTTCAGAGAATTTCACTATTAATCTTCAGTAGTTTACTTAGTTTGATCAATTCTCATTTTCTTTGCGTGATCATTTCTCATTTTCTCATCTCCAAATATCCTATTTCGTATGTGTTATGTTAGGAGAAGTTGGGTATTGATAACTGACTGTGACTGCATGAAAGGGTTAAGAACATTTTTTATTGCTGAAAACAAATAATAGTGACAAATCTGGTTTCTCTTCCATAGTAGTTTACAAACGTGGTTTAATTGATTGCAGCTTCCTGACTTGGTAGAGAACAATCCCTTGGTTGCAATCGAGGTTCTTTTGAAACTGATGCAGTCAAACCAAATAACAGAGTAAATATCAATTCCAGTTTTTATAAACAACTTTACAATTTAGTATTAACAAACACACACTGCAGGCAAATAGCTAAGTAAATGAACTTAGTGGTCTATCATTTCAGTTTGTAGATAAATTTAACTGAATAGTAACACTGTAATTTTAAATAATAGTTCTGATAATCAACAGCCAAAGGAACCTTCTTTTCAGCTTGTTTACTTACTCTCCAAAAACTAAATGTCAGCGTACTATTTTTATTTTGCTGTTTAATAATTCGATACAGTTCTCAATAATTTATGTTTGAAAGTAAAATAACTTGCAATTTTTTATGCAAAATAGTTTGTAAATGGCACCTAATTTCGATGTATGATAATGTTTACGTATATGGTGTTATATCGTTTTCCTAGTAGTTGCAGCCGGTGGATTTGGGTACTACGTAGTTTGTATTTGAGTACTACCTGTTCTATTTAGGTAGTACTAAGGTACTACGTAGTTTATATTTGAGTACTACCTGTTTTATTTAGATACTAATTAGCTACTACGTAGTCTATATTTGAATACTACCTGTTTCATTTAGGTACTACTTAGGTACTACGTAGTTTGTATTTGAGTACTACCTGTTTTATTTAGATACTAATTAGCTACTACGTAGTTTATATTTGAGTACTACCTGTTTTATTTAGATACTAATTAGCTACTACGTAGTCTATATTTGAATACTACCTGTTTCATTTAGGTACTACTTAGGTACTACGTAGTTTGTATTTGAGTACTACCTGTTTTATTTAGATACTAATTAGCTACTACGTAGTTTATATTTGAGTACTACCTGTTTCATTTAGGTACTACTTAGGTACTACGTAGTTTGTATTTGAGTACTACCTGTTTTATTTATAAGTACTACTTAGGTACTACATAGATAAACATTAAATTACTAATTAAATATACATTTAGGGACTACATTGGTTTCAATTTTAGTACCACCTAGGTATGTGTTTAAATACTACCTCTGAATGCATTTAGGTAATATCTAAGTATGCGTTGAGGTACTATCCATGTACACAGTTAGGGACTGTATAGGTAATATTTAGGTTTCCATTTGGATAGCAGCACCTTGGAATGTTTAGATACTACCTAGGTTTGCTTTTAGAAACTAGGAATGCGTTTATGTATTACTTAGGTATGTGTTTAGATTCTAGTTAAATATGTATTTTTTTGCTTTTTAAGTTGTTTTGTACTCTATCAATGTATCAGTAAACTTACAACAATTGCTTTAATCAGATACTTTTCAGTGTTGGTAAACATGGAGATGTCTCTCCATTCCATGGAAGTTGTAAATAGGTTAACCACGGTAAGCCTAAGTGCTCCAGCTATTAATAAATAGAGTTGATATTCATGGTCATAATTGAGTACGATTGTATTTTTTTGTTAATTGTTTGTTTCAAACTACTTTTGACATTGTGTGCGAGAAAAATACTCCAGCATATTTAGTGATCACCAAACTCTGGAAATAGAACTTGTTTTGATTTATTTATTATGAAAGTTAATTGTACATGCCACTCGTACATTTCATATAAAACCACATCCGCGACACGAGTGACTTATTTTCCATATTCTCATTAGTGAAGATCATTCCTTTGTTTTTCTCGTATTTTTCGTTTAGTTTTTTTCTATTTTTGAAACACTGTCATCTTTGAAATAAAAAGAAAATTACTCGCTGGCTTGAACATGAAGTTTATCTTGCAGGTTTGGAGCGAAGTTCGAGTGTTCAAGCCGTATGAATAGAATAATTAACTCTTTTTTCAGATTTATTTCATTTTTAATTATAAAGTTATTGTAAAATTATGGACATATAAAAAGTTTAATTGTATATATTTTTGGTAAGTTTAATTGTTTTCAAATTATCGTCGAACTGTTTACGGCGCAAAAGTTATTGTAAAATTATCAAAATATATAAAGTTTAATTGTATATTAGTTCGTTGGATTGTTTTCAGTTTGTCGTAAAACTGTTTACAGCACAACGGTAAGTGGTTATCGATTCGAAGTTCGAGTGTTCAAGACCTATCAAAAGAATAGTTAACTTTTTTTCCAATTTTATTACATTATGAGTTTGAGGCGGAAATTCTTGCACACAACAGCTAGAATCTCACGCGAGAAGCAAACCTTGCACACAATAGCTAGAACCACGCGCGAGGAGTGAATTCTTTCGCACAACTGCTTGAACTACGAAGAGCAAATACTTGCAAACGACACCTAGAACGGCGAGAATTCTAGCACACAAGTGCTCAAACTTCGCGCAATGAGCAAATTCTAGCAACTCTCACATGTACGAAAGCACGAGGAATTAGCAACAAAACACAAGAAATAAGCAACGTGACGTCATTGCCAAAAAACGGTAAAAAAAAAATTCCTTTACGCAGAAGTTGAGATTTTTTCCGCTATACACGCGGCACTATGATTCAGCCGCCTCTGTCAGCCTCGCCTCTTGGCTAGATATTAGGGAGATCAAACGTCTTCTATCATGTGGTGAACCCATTTGTGATTTTTTTTATCGTGATGAAAGAACTAAAAGTCATTTAACATTTGTAGGCCGTGGATCTTCCTCAAGAGTTTGTACATCTGTATATATCGAACTGTATTTCCACGTGTGAAAATATTAAGGACAAGTACATGCAGAATCGTCTTGTTCGACTTGTAAGTATTGAAATCAAACTATAAATACAATAATTTTTAATTGTGAATAAAGTTAGGATTTTTTAGAAATATATATATATATAAATACAAGGTAGGGGTGTAACGATAGATCGAACTATCGATTAATCATATTTGGATCGTGATAGCAATGCATCGATTGAAAAAGTCAACTATCGATAACAATCACGATATTTTACTTTGGCTATCGATAGTACCTTTATAGTATGAATTAAACCAAAGTAAATTATTCGCCGATTATAAGCTAGTATTAATAAAGAAAACGAAAGCAAAGAACGCATACAGCGTGCCAATTGATCACAATTTTGGACACATGTATTTCAGTTCTTTACTAATAGTTATAAGATAGTCATATCATGTATATGCATGACAAAATGTAATATTACTGACCACAGTTGTTATATTAATTTTATTTGTTGAGTTTTAATTTGATTAGTGAATGTAACAGAAAGAATAATTCGGTTGGAGTTCCACCTGAATGTATCGAATACTATGGCAATAGTTTTGTATAACTATCATGATACTATCGTGATAGGCAAAAAATAAATAGTCATCTTTAATACAAGGTGATAGAATTTAACTCGACGCTTCTTTAAGCCTCGTCCTCACTAAGACATAAGCACAACCATAACGATTTTTATGTCGTAATGAGGAAAACCGCGACATAAGCATAACGTTGTACGCAGGCGCAAAGCTAATTTTAGCTACCATGCACTCTCTCCAACACACAAAACAAGATGGCGGATGGTTTAATTTATTCTTATGCTTATGACAAAGTTGTCCTCACTAGCGACAAAACCATAATCACAAGAAGAACAGAAGATTTTGATAATCTTGCGGTTGTTCTTATGCTTATATGTCGGGGCTGTCGTCATTACGACATAAGACTCGTTATGCTTATACTTAAGCTTATGTCGTTGTGAGGACCAGGCTTTATAGAAACCGTTATGTTATATTTAAGCAATATGCTAACTTTGCTCGAACAATAGTCTTCCTTTGATTATAAAATACTTTATAACAATATTGAGGCTGAAATTGGCCAAATTGTAAGAAATTTGAAGAATGTTGAGACTCGGGCATTGTTTAGAGTATAATTGTTCATGCTTCATATCCAGCCTCGATCTGAAAAACTATACTCTTATAAAAGGGTCTAAGCTATTTCAATTATTTCCATTTTATTGTAACATTAAATGCGATGTAAAATCTAGCGTGCAAAAAGCGCTTTTAAGAAAGACTGATGTAATTGTTATGCTCATAGTTATAGTTAGACGCACGTTCAGGGCACACCATAAACGAGAAGCACGTTCAGGGCACACCATAAACGAGACGCACGTTCAGGCAACACCATAAACGAGACGTACGTTCAGGCCACACCATAAACGAGACGTACGATCAGGCAACACCATAAACGACAAACAGATTAGCCTCGTGCATAATTATGTATTTCCAGTTCGTCATGCCAGTGTATGCTTCTAATGATAAATAAAAAACCTTAAGAACAAGTCTTTAACGCTTTCAAAAGGTCTGAAAGGAAAACACAATAACTTCTCTAATTAAAGGTGTATCTTTGGGGAGCATTCATATAATCTGCTCAAACAATGTAAGGATCTTATGTCGTTTTTAAAAGTGGTTTAGTTGTAACTCACTTATAAGTCGTGGCTACAGAAGAATTTGCACTAACAAGTTTAATTTCTTTAGGTATGCGTGTTTCTACAATCTCTTATCCGCAACAAAATAATTGATGTTAAGGTATGTCGTATTATGACTAGGAACCTTACGTAATAAAATAATGATAATGGCACCTCACATAGTTAGTATATACGAGCACGTTATTACTGTAACTTTAGTTTTGATAACGTATTATACGTTAACAATTAATTCTATTGGTCAAGCCACTAATCGCGTCGATTATCTGCAGCTAACGGTGAGCAGTGGTATGTCATTTCTTGTATGCTTTAACTTTTCGTAATAAATTTGTTGTTGAACGGTAAGGCCAGCGACGACGGCTCAAAAAAAACCCTCACATTTATGGTCCATTCTTTAATTATTTTTTGAGGGACGTCGCTGGGGGAATTTAAAAAATCCTTGCTTTTTATACAGTCATTCTTACGGCCATAAAGTATCTTGATATCTTCACCTTTTTCAGACTTTTGAATATTTATAATTTTCCATCAAATTTTGCGCTTTTTTATAAGTAAATTTTTTATCAAATTGAAATGCAAAAGATATTTTTCTCGAAAAAGATCCTTTGGGTAATATAATAAGAATGCCTGGAAACTATTTAAGTCTGTTGGCTACGAGGTGGGGATAAAGTACACAATTTTTATAGTAGTTTAATTTGCACTAAAACGAGTTGCATACTTTTTATATAAGATTTGTGGGAATCGATGTTTCTTAGGTTATTACAAATGTTGATTATTATGTTGAATATGTAACAATTTGTCACCGAAGCTAAAGTCAATATTCACCACCCAGATATGTTAACTGAACCCAAGGCGAATAATTGCTTTAATAATGTTTAGTTCTGTTGTCATTTTCTCATTCCAATACTTAATTGTGGTTACGTTTTATGCAGGATCTGTTTATTGAAGTTCAGGCCTTTTGTATCGAGTTTAGTCGAATACGAGAAGCTGCTGGGTTATTCAGACTCCTGAAAACGCTAGATGGTGGAGAATCAGGCACGACTCCTCCTCCCAAGTGAGACGCAACCACATTCTTACATTTTGAGTGCGACACAAATATTGAAAAATAATAACTACCACACGTTACAGTTGGAGGTTTTTACAAAAGATGTGGAGTTATTCAACGACAGTGCGATCTCTTATATTACAATCTTGCGAAAAGGTATTCTCTGGAGTGACTCCCTAAAATCACTAACAATTGACTTACTATTCCAGGTATCGGGGTAGGAAAGGTTATAAAACTATTAAAACATGGCAAAAATCCCACTATGTATGAAATAAAGTTGTTTTACTATCTTCCCATACAACTCTAAAAAGCAAGCAAGATGCAAGCTATGTATTGACATCTAATTTATCTTCTGCTGTTTTAAAAGTAAAGCATAAAAGTATAATTGATGATATTCCAATACCATTAACTGGTAATAGATTGAATGACTGTTCGTCAAGAAGTTCGTTTATAAAAGCCTTTTGTACAACGTTCCTAACAGCCACCTGTGAATCCGAGGTCGCAGATTTGCAGTAAAATATTTTTGCCGCTACGATATCTTTCAATTGCAATTTACAGTTTTCCAGAAGGTGTTTGAGTTCTTTTACAAACGTCTCCATGACTTCTTGAAACTGGATCACTGAGTGATTCTTTTTTGCCACGTGTTCTGCAGTAAAAAAGAGAGAAATTCACCGGACTGAACAAGGTTAATACTTGACTTTATTGATTATTATCCGTTAAGAAAATAAGAAAACTTCTGGTAAATATTACTAGACCTGACTAGAATCCTAATGTTTGTTCGACCGACTAACACTATGGCTCTAGTTTCACATTATTTGTAATTTGTGCAAGTTTATTTTGCAGTGAATTATTAAATTTTCCCAGGACTAACAAATCACATCCGTGATGTCACGGTGCCACTTTACTTTTAACGTGGAAAAGTGCAAAAAATGTCACTGCTGTTGCATCACGGCTGTAATTGGCTAGGTTTGAAAAAGTAACTAAATATTATAAAAAGAAAAAATTACAGCCTTAATGATTAAGTGTCCGCACTGCAAACTAAAAAATAAAATAACCCATTCATTTCAAACGTTTTGTACAAATATTAATACTTATGGTTCACTTTACTGGGCTTAAAATAACGGCAGGTCAACGGGCAATGTCCGGTCTAGGCCCAGTTGTTCAAAAGCCGGTTAGATTTAACCCAGGGTTAAATGTTTAACCCATTCTTTCCTATCTTTCAAGGAAAGAATTTAGCTGCAATTTTGGGCTTTAAAACAAGAATTTTTTAGTAAAGTCTTTATTATTAATCGTTTACCTTTAACCCAAGGTTAAACTTAACCAGCCTTTGAACTACTGGGCCCTGGTCAGAATGGTGGCATGACCGGTCAAAACACTCCACAGCCGGTCACGTTGACCGGTCTGGCTTATTTTACGTTTTGAGTAACTTGTTTAAATCATTAGAATTTCTTTGTTCTTGATCTGTACTATCAATGTTGCTACAGTGGATTGGTATTGAAACGTGGCAAAACTTCAGAGAAGATAATGTTTCATTGTTTCATGCTGTGTGCACGGTCACGGTTAGGATCTTTTGTTCTTGGTGTGATGAACCTAGAACAATAGATCCGTTTGCTCATTTATATGTCTAAGCCTTTTGTTATTTGAGCACGGTCAACGTCACATTTCATAGGTAAAAGGAGAAGAAGAGCTTTATTGTACCCACATATTAAATATCTAAATTTGTACAGTGTTTTTAAATTACAGATTTACGGGTA
>JAOBRB020039544.1:0-15424 GCA_027575285.2 Zoanthus pulchellus | reverse complement strand
GTCGTAATAAATCGTAACATTTCTAATACACTTTTAGTAAGTTTGTTTTTTTAAATAATTAACTGTGTAACATTTTCTAAGCGCTATCTCAATTCTTCAGTTTAACTTTTTATCCATAAAGAAAGATAGGCAGCTTATTGAATTATACTTCAACCTTAGCAGAAACTTTGAGTTAATTTATTCGAATGTCAGAGCGCATTTAACTACAATGTACAGTAGAAGTGCATGCGTTTTTATACAAACCAGTAAGGGGCCATGCAAAATTTATTTTTATACGGGGCCGGAGCAGAAAAGCACGGGGCACACACTTTTTCTAAGCAACATCGAAGCGAGGCTTAAAGATTTTGTTGCCAGTGTTAGTGGCGGGGCACATACGTTTTTAGGTTTAGAGGGTTAAATCTCTCTGCTCAACGTATACCCATTCTAATCCTACCAAAGCCTATCCCATGTCAATTTACAGACGTAGTTGAATATTATTCAATAGCAAACATGACAGTAATGATTACGAGTAAAGAACCATACTAATAAATCAAAGCATTCAATGATCGAGCTACCATTCATGAATGTTAGGAAAGACAGAAATGTTAGACTGGTAGAGAGAAGAGGGAGAGAAAAAAATCTCTAAACTGATTTTTGTTCAAAAAACAATTTTATCCAAATTATTGGCTGTTGCGGGGCAGAATCATTTTTTGAGTGGAGTTCAGGCGGGGCTACACAGTTTTTTTTATCACAAGAACTGAAGCAAGGCACACACTTATTTTGAGTTTGAAAATGAATTTGCTCCGGCGTGGAGGTACAATAAATTTTGTACGGCCCCTAAATTGTTCTTGATATTTTTGGTGATTTCAGTCTGTTCGTAGCCGGCAGGTCAAATTGACAAACAATGAAGACATAACAATTGCAAAACGATGCTCCTCGCATTTTATAACAAATGCGAAACTTTGTGAGACTTCTTGTGTTTGATATTGTGGTGCTACGTTCATTTATCATTTTATGACTGTTTTTGTAAAGTCTCTCAGTAAAACATTTCCGATATTCGGAGCCTCAGCCTGAGATTGTTCTTAAACTGTTTTTAGATTTTGGTCAATACATCATGAGCCTCGTTGTTCTTATAAAAAAAAGCGTGCATTCTTTTTGCGTTTTACAAATGTTAGATCAAGGAGGGAATATGGTTTCAGTTTAATATGCATAACAGATTTTCCTCCGTACACCGTCAAAGGATTTTGAATGAAATCACATATTTCCGCCCAGCATTCTTCTTAATGCCACAAAAAGAAATTAGGTGTCAACTTGAAACTGACAATGCAGTTTCATCTTCTAACTTAAAAATTAAGCACTGGTGGAATGTGTTTTAAAATCAGTTTGGTTTTAATATATTTAAGACTTCTCGCTATAGCGGATCATCAATTAAAATCGAGCAAAAATAGCCACTAGGTCTGTGACGCATTTTAGGAGAACCACCTCCTTGACTTTAAGAAACCATTAAAAAATTAAAGAAATGTAATGTTCGCCATCTTGTTAAATTTAATTGCCATTGATATGGAACAAAGCAATTTAGAGATTAGCAAAAATACACTTTGCTTACCTTCTGCGTGAAAAAAACAAAAGTACTTTTGTGTTTGTGTGTCAAAGCGGTTATTGGAACTGTCACAACTCGATTAACTCCGTTTTTAGCGGTCTGGACACTTTGTTTGCATTTCAGGTTCCTAGTCGACAGTTTTATAAAGAGCCGTCACTTTGTTTGTTCCTTTAAGATTTTAATTACCAGGATTAGCAATATTTTCGCTAAAGGATAAAAGAGATGATCTTCAAAGCGAATGTCGGCCACCTCAGAATCACGAACTACGTTTTTATAGTAGAAACTTGAGCAATGTCCTGCGCTTGGGTAGTTCCTTTGTGTGTATTGTTGCTTTTTGCGAATGGAAACTCTGCAAAGTTAAATGTCTTCATATCAGCAAAGGAAGTTTCTCGCTTTCTTTATGGTAAGCATTTATAGACTTTTTGTTCCTTCGTTGAGTAAACAGTTTGCTATTTAGAACTATAATCGAGTCCGTTAAGTATCATATTTAATATCTAATGAAAAGTTACAAACAACAAAAACGAGAGCGTTTTTCCTATATTTAAAAAAAGAACTTTTAGTATTTAAATGATGACTCTCTTAGTCTCTGTTTAGCCGAGAAGAAACTTTGGGATTGTTACGACAACTGCAAACAAACAAACTACGGGGTAGTTTTAGAAGGCGAATATTTGAGCCTCTAAATATGACGTTACTTTTTTCGATTTCGGGTAATAGAATCAAATTTGAACGAAGCAAAAGATAGCAATATTTTCACAATATATGAAATGTAAAGTAGAGCAAAAACAACATGTCAGTGTAAATCAAAACTAAAGGTGCTCCTTTTCTGACAGCGCTTATAAACTGATCATTCTAGAATTATAAATCAATTCCTGGTACTATTACAAACTTTCTTGAGAGTACACGTTTTTTTATTAGAACAACTTTTTAAGATTAACAAGACTCAAATTTGTCAAAATTTAAGAAAAATTTAAGAATATCTCAGTGAACTTGTTTTAGGACGAGACTTCATCAAAACTAGCTCATAAATTAACTTACTAAGACAATGTTAAGCTCATAGACCCCGTATTCATAAATATGGCGTGCACACGGATAGTGTCCTAAAACACCTCGATCCCATGCTCGCCCCAGTCTTTATCCGGGTGGCCGCCATATTTACGAATTCGTTCTATGCAGGAAGTCTCACGGTATTTCATATTAGTAATAAAAAGAGTGGTGCATCGTTTTGCAATAGATTGATTGTTTCAATATGTTTTTTCTTCAATTTTAGAGGTTAGAAATATGAACAGAATTATTAACAATTTGAAATGACCAAAAAATTAAGAACATTGAGTCTCGGAAAAATTTACTGGTTCTTATAAAAAAGCGTTTATCTATAACCAACTAGTTTTATAAAGAGTAAAGAAACTAATCAATTGAATGACGACTCGATTGTACTCTTACTAAGTGTTTCAGTGAGTTCACTAGGAGAGTTTAAACTGCATAATTTTATATAATAATGACCAACGCATTACTCATTACTCGTCTATATTGATAATTCTTAAGCATTTAAATAACCTGTGCAAGGACTAAAATTACTGGGTCAATATAAAGCAAAGAGAGATGCGAGTCTTGTAGCCGGTATTGACGTTATTAGTGTTCAAAGTATCAAGCAAGATATTTCCTTAGTAAAAAGCAATTGCTCGACCATTCACAAAGTTTCAACTTTGACTCTATAGGAGTATACTGTATATTGGTGTAATAGTATTCTCGTTGTATTTTTATTGGTCAATATATAAGCAATTTGTTTTTTTAGGGGGGTTTAGGATAAAAAACGAAGTGTTTATTGAAAAGGGTTGTTTTAGGGTAAAAGATTTTTACTCAGTCATTGATATTTTAGTGTATTTCCTATACACTGCATGTTTGACTGCCTAGTTCAGTCTTCTCTAGTTATCAAGGTGATTCTTTACCACTGAACCCATATAGTTCTGGCGTACCTCCATACCCGATATATCAACAGAGACCTGTAAGTCTCAATTTAGGGAGATTTTTCACCACTGAATCCATATAGGTCTGATGTACCTCCATATCCTAGATATCAACACTTTTCAAACATCTCTGTTTAGTAAAAGGTGATCCTTCACCACTGAATCCATATAGGTCTGACGTACCTCCATACCCTAGATATCAACAAAGATCTGTACTTAGTGAAGGGCGGTCATGTTGCAAACCTTCTCAGGACACCAGCCTTTACCTCACTTGTCCCACCAATCAGATCTAGAGTGAAGAGCATCAGGTTTAAGTTCAATTCGAACGGAAAGGTATGTATTGCTTGCAGAACTATCAGTTTTATGAACTCTAATTATAAATCTATCCTGCTACTGTTATCATTATTACAGTAGCCATCACCATCATAGTCATCATCATCGTTACCATAATAATCATTATCATAATAATCTCCGTCTTCACTGTCATGTTCATCATCATCATCATTATCATCATCAACATCATCAACATTATTATCATCACCATAATCATTATCATCATCATCGTTACCATCATAATCATTATCATAATCATCACCGTTATCACTATCATGGTTATCATGCATGGTCATCATCAACATCATCAACATTATCATCATCACCATCATCATTATCATCATCATCTTCTTCTTCGTCAATCATCAGCAGCAGCGTAGCTGTCAACTTGTTCAACCACTTTTAGACAATCGCTTCATGCAATGGTTATGGTTTCATCATCATCATAAGTGCCATCACCACAATGTCATGATCAATAATGAATATCATCATTATCACTATTATCATTAGGAATAATATTAATCCTTCCAATATTATAAATATCTGAACAGACATAACTATAATGCTGCTGAAAAATTGTAAAACAGTTACCTTCCATCAGCAGGATTCCCAAATTGAATGCAATTCTATTATTGGTTTCGGCTCCATTAAATCCTGTACCAATTGAACAACAATTCAGTTGGGGCCACCCTTTAAGTGAGTTGGGATAGGGTATCATATTGTTTGTAGCCTGCGATCGGGTATCTAATTTGGCATCGCTCAGGGGTCCTATTTTCTGGGATAAGGTACAGTTTCTGTTGTTGAAAGAGTTATGGTAACATGCATTAACAAATCGACGCCAGTTCTAGCTCCTATAATATAAACACGCTAATGAATATATATGGTACAGTTTGTCAGCTTTTAAAGCATGATTACTTAGAGATAGGGTATCAATTTTAATCATTTGAAGGTCTAGGATAGAAGTCTGTTGGCTCTTTAGTTTTAGCTCTAAGTTTTCAAAAAAGGGACGAGATGTTGAGCTCTTAGTATTCGAGAAGACGCGATGGTTAACTGTTTTCAGATGTTAGTACAAATTAGCACCTTCTTCTGAATTATTTTAAAGGCCCTTTGTGCATGCTAGGACTCTAACGCTTGCTCTAACACTGTGTAGTTGAATTGTTTTTACAGATCTTGTACAAAATGAAATTTCGTTCCAGCAATGAGTCAGTTATGGTTCATCCGACGGCATCCATTGCTCTCGAGGGGAGAGTACCGAGAAAAACAAAAGGTTCGTGTAAAACTTTGTTTTCATGACATTATTTGTTAACATGTTTCAAGTATTGAGTCGTAACAATTTTAATGTGCCCGGCCTTTATTACTATTTTATATCATTCAACTTTGGTATTGAGTAATTTAATTCCAGAAAACCTAAAAATACTATGAAAAAGAAAAAAGTGGAACTTATGTATAGACAATGCTTCATGTGAGTTTGTTAACGACAGTGCTAGTGACACAATTTATTTTCCACGGACGAGGATCGCATGTCAAAGACTGTTTTATCAATGTTTTAAAGATAGTATGTATAGTTTATTCATTCTCAACGCCAGAACGAGTAATATAATGCAAACGAATAATTGCTTAAAACTTTGCAATGACTAGTGCGCCGAGTGGAATACTCTCTGTTGATTAGCACAGAATATACCACAGTTTTCCAGGCTTTTGACTAGTAGAAGTATTTTAAGGTATGGAGTATTAAAACTACATTTATTTTGAATCCCTTTGTGTCCCTAGTGTCTATTTGATAATGATAAATTATAATTGCCAAGTTATGATACTTAATTAAGACAAAATCAGTTTAAAGGAGAAAGACTGATCATTATATAATAAGGAGAGGAAAACGAAGATTTACAAACATGTTAAGCAAACGCTCCAGACATCTTTCCTATTGTCAGTATCATTTCCATGATTAAAAACACCGCAGGATTGTTTGAGGGCCATCAAACAACTCATCCGGGACCTTCAGCAACGAGAACAGGGACGTCAAAGAACAATAGAAGATACAATAACTGCACGTAGGAATGCATTGAGCGGAGCACGTGCACGGGGTCGCTAAAATGAGAACGTGAAAACACCTTATTTAGAGTTGTCGAGACTACGTGGACGTAACAGCAAAACTTTCGGATCATCCTCGGTGTAAGAACCTGTGAAGTCTTTTCTTTGTTTTATCACTATTATGTTCGTTCAATCTATTGTTTTGACTTCATTGTTCTCTTTGTTATACGTCACTCACAGGTTCTTACACCGAGGTAAACCCAAACTTTTTCAGTATCTGTTTAACTTCACGAAAAAATATTAAATTGCTTTTCTATTGAAAAAGCGTAAAGCAAAAAAAATAAAACCCTAATGAGCCGCACAAATGAATAAAGAGCAAACCAGAGAGGGGACTTTTTGAGGGGACTTTTTGGAGCCTTTGTCGTTCAGGTTCTCGTCCTCGATGCTAAAGGTCTCTATTATGCAGATAATACCGCCGGAAGGAGTTGTGATAATTTAATGAATAAACCATCATATCTTATCTTTGTTTTGTTTATTTTGTCAAAACCAGCTTCTATGCTCTTTCGAGTTCAAAGGGTACAGGATTTGGAGAAGTTTGAACAAAGCCTTTAAAAAACTTGTGCTGTAACTTAATATAAATAATACTGCCGTCTGGTTAGCCTAGTTTGTAAGGTGCCAGTCTATCGTGCAGGAGGCTTGGGTTCGATTCCTGGCCAGACCAACACTCAAGGTCTTAAAATGATCACAGGGAGCCCAAGCTCTATCTTGGTTTTCTATATATCTTGGTAACCTTATCAAGTTAAGCTTCTATCCCGCACTCCTGCGAGTCTTTGTTTGCTAACTTGACAAGGTTTCCAAGCAGAATTCAACGGTCGATGTGTGGTGTTTTAATTGGAAGCGGATCTCTTCCATCGTTTTATCGTTTCCATGGAGACACGAACAGCCACTTGGCGTCGCTCGTATGGCTGCAGTTGTGTTGCTGAAGAACTGAAATGAAAGATCATCCTTTGCCCTTGAATACTACAATGGATTCATGACCGTGGGTACATTTTATCCGAAGATTTGTAACTTCGTTAGGCAAACCATCACGAGTGAAGTGTTAGACCTTCAATAGAAAGATAACTAGCGGTAAACTAGTTTGGGCTGCGTAGGTGTTTCTAAAGAAACAATTTAGTAATGAAAATGTAAATTCTACATCGTAAAAAGAGAATACCTATTGACGTTTCGGACGTTAGTCCTTCGTCGGAGTAAAGGGAAAAAAAAGAGAAACGTCAGTAAGTATTCTCTTTTCGCGTTGTAGAACTTACATTTTCCTTACTAAATTGCTTGCCCTTCAGCCCTCTTTATGAAGGCAAAACCGCGATTCAAAAAAATCGCGTAAGCCAAGTTTAATCAGAACAACAACACCACCAAACAACACACGTTTGGCATAAAGTAAGTCGTTTCTATTAATAATCGTTATAATTTTAACTGACTCTATGAATGTCTAAAAAGCTCCATACAAATGCCTGTTTTATTCGCGGTTCATAGATAGGGCTTGAGCTGCCTGTGAAATGATTAAGGAGAAATTGCTGTCTTTCCTCTAACAAATGCAAGCGGATAGAAGTTCACGTCTTCTCGGATGAGGACGTTAAACCGTAGGCCCTCGGGGATTATACCTATGTTTGTGTATATGTATGTGTTGTAATCTGAAAAGTCTCTGTCCACCTTAGAGTGGTAAAGATGGTGTCCCCTTGGCCGGCTAGAAAGACTTGCCACCTATAAATAAAGTCTCTATTATTATTATTATTATTATTATTATTATTATTATTATTATTATTATTATTAAATAGTTGTCGTAAACGTTGATTTATGGGGACCTTTAGCAACGAGGACGGGACGCCGACGGAAGAAAACAATAGTAATTACTGAATAACTGCACGTTGGAATGAATCAAACTCAGAACCTGTACAGATTTGCTTGTAAAAGTAGAACTTGAATCAACCTTTTGGAATTCTCAGGACCGATCGCGAAAGGATGCAACAGCAAAAAATGTTTTACTATTTGTTTAGATAGACCAATTTCTGCTCACAATGTCAGCAGTAAGGCGGAGTTCTGGTTTTTCTGAATCGTCGTCTATCCTTTACCGTCTTAATTGCTATAGGTTCCTGTTATCTTCAGGGAGTAATAAGTAAATCTACAAACAAGCTGATTTTTATTGTCTGCCTGTTAAGCCAATGGTCCAAACAACAACTTTGTACGATAATTAAACATTTCAATCTAGATTTGATAAAATTGCGTGTTTCGCAAAGGTTGCAGAACTTTGTTTAAAAGGTGTAAAGCTAAAGTACTAAGACATTCTGTTTGCAGGTTTTCGTATATTGTTCCCGTGTACAGGCCGTGCATCAGGTCGAGTCACTTTAAACATCAGCATCGAGTTCCATGATCAGAAACGACGCAAGATTGTTTGGGGACCATTACACCTTTCGTTACGCAGACAATGTCGCATCAGTGAGTTGTAAGAGATAACTTTAGTTCCAAATTCGAGTATGAGTACAAATTTCAAGTGCGCGCACCCTTTTCTAAGCAAGCGCGATATCGAGAGTACAACTTTTCATGCAAAAGTTGACTTCTAGCCAAAATCTCGTACTTGTTCTCGAATCAAACAAACCATTATATAATCATAATTTACAAGCTACTATGTTCTTTCGCATTTGGAGAGACCAAGATTTGGATCCGGCGATTTAGACAAAATTATTCTTACACTAAAACTTCTGCAAACTAATCAAATCATCCAGATCTCATATGACTGTGTTGCACATGCGTGCTGGCAATGATGCAGACACTAAATAGGGCACTATGGCCTCATGGGTCAGAGGGACTAAGCCCGTACTGAAACCCTTAAAAAAAGAGTGAGCCTGAATGTTAGCAGCCGTGGACAGCCGTTTCGGCCTTATTGGGCCTCATCAGCACGACTCAGCTAACAAATGATCCAGACCTCAGTTAGGCGGACGTAAATGAGATATAGCAGTTTTTTTAAAATCTCAGCTTGAAGAACCAAGGTCGACACTCTTTTCTGCCTAAGCTAACTCAACTTATCATTTTGGTGAGTACCAGGATCTGTTCGGAGCAAACTTGTGATACTGAGAGGTTAATATCCCGTCGAGGTAAAGATAGTAGAGACTTTTATATCCGCGTATTAGTACGAATACAGGATTTTCAAGCGCGCGCGCACTTTTTAAGCAAACTAATAAATGAGAGGATAAATTTCATACTAAATCGCCCTTTGGATAACGAGTTCGCTTTATTAAGTAAGCGCACATTTGAAATCATGTATTCGTACTGGGATTTTTTTATCTCGTCTAATCAACGCTACAGAAACCTAGAAAAGTAACGGCTTCAGTGAGCCATTATGCTTCAGTGAAAAAAAATGTGATTGCTACAGTAAAATGAATACATTATCAGTTCTTATAGTTACTTTATTCGAAATTCGTTATTGCATTTTTTTAATGTTTTTAAGGAAGATTACTATCTGAGATTTTTAGAATTCGTTTTATTGCTATACTAATTTTTATTCTTAAGTTCAGCTAATTTGCTGTTTTTTCTCGGGGCCCAGTTTACGTTAGAAATTTGATTGTCTTAAAATAACGGCAACTAGTCAGACGAAATGGAATAAGTTAAGTTTAAAATAAGTTGTTATTGCAAATGTATATGGTGGTTTCAGGAATACTGAAATAGCCCTGAAATGAATACTCAACAAGAGTATAGGTTTGCCATAGTCTATAAAAAGGGTTATTACTAGAATTTAAATACATTTTTCATCAGAAAGATCAGCCAGACCAACCGGTTCAACCGGTTCAACCGGAATCAACTCTGCTGGCCCAACTATGTGCAACAAAGAATGTAACAAGCAGCATATTTTGCAGCGGCTTTGCTTCAGTGACTACGGTGAGAATTTTAACGGTCCTACATTTATTAAACAAAAAAAGTAATAAATAATTGAAAAACGTTCAAAGAATAAAAGTATCATGTAGAATATCAGATTGCAAATGTCTCATCTTTCGCCGGGAGATCAAATCTATCCAAGCTCGTATATAATATGGGAAACTGGGACGAGGAAATGGACGCGCGGACAGGAACGATCGAAAAGGAATGGGAACCCCATTACTTTTTCGCTCCCGTCCGGGCGTCCTTTTAATTTTCTCTTCCTAGTTTTCCATATAATGAACGCGCTTGCCTCAATTCGATCTCCCGGTGAAAGAAGAGACTGTTTTACAGATGGTTTTATCTATTCACCTATTTAGCCAGTTATAGCAGTAACATATAGATACACCCTAGTTAGAATAGAAATCTATTAACTACCAAAAAGGAAAAAGTGTGACCTGTTTTGTAAGACATGTCGACTTATGGGGTTTTTATGACTCAGATGATTAGTAACGAGTTAATCCACACCATCTTGGTTACGTGAGTTCCATTTAAAGTTCGTTTTAGTAAAAGCCTCATTGAAGTTACCACGAATGTTACAGTTGCAAAAGTGCATGTAGTTTCTTTAGTATAATATTTTTAGATGTAAGATAAAAAGTTTAGCCCACTTCTCAGTCATTTCTTCATAACCAGACATTTGCGTAAGTAGGGACAAGTTTTGCCATCAAATCTGTCACCCTCTGAGAAAGTTTAATTCCCCTACAGAGTCTCTCCTACTGGGTTTCCACGTACTGGTTTTCTCAGTCCCCTTCACACGTGGTAATTACTGATAGGTCTGTATCATTTGATCACTCCATAGTAATTCGTGCCAGGATCGACTCAGTCATACGGAAAAAAGGGAGGCGATATCTGCGCGTGCGTGTGACCAAAACGTTTAAGAAAGGTAAAGTTAAAATCAAGAGACGGCAGCTAATTGAGGTGCACTTCTTGAAAGTCACGTGCAAGTGCACGCGGCTACTGCCCAGAAAGACGTACTTGATTCTCAGCAAGGAAGATCGCCACAGACGAAAACTTTACATTGATGAGCTTACAACTGCGCTTGAATGGTCAACCGACGCCAGGAAATATTTGAGAATGCACAGGAAAAAGGATCTCTGTCCGCTAAGAGCAAGACCCTCAAAATGAAAAGTTTTTTAAACAGAAAAGTATTTAAGATCTCTTAAAAAGAAATCTTATCAATACGATAGTATTTAGCGTTAAAATTTTGAAACAACTTTCGCCATTTTTGAGATAAAAAAGGAGTTGTTGTAAAACAACGAGAAAACTACCGTGAACGCTCTAAATAAACACCTTATGCGGTAGGGATATTCAAATTTCGTGCGCACGGAAATGCAACCTCGTACCCAGGGTCATTTCACGGAGTCACTACTACGTCAGTGAAATGACTCTGGGTACGAGGTTGACTGAAGTGGAGAGGTGGCTTGTTAAACAGAATTGTCGCCTTATTTAGAACTCATTTACAAACAAATACTGAATTATACTATTTAGTTTGAAATGTCTGCTAGCTTTAGTATTAACTCTAGCATTACATGACAAACAGAGTTAACATTTGTCGATGGGGGTCCGTTTTAGAGAGGGAGCTTGTTAATAAAGAGAAAGGCTTTATTGGAGCGTTTACGGTGATTATCAAGTTTCACCGGGAATTTGGACAGTTCAATACCACACCGATAACAACACATTAATCATTTGTACTTGCATGTTATTTGTATCATTATGTGTTTCTCTGTTTCGACATTACTTGTAAAATCTTTTAATTTTCTTTTTGATCTGTTTGACTGTGTACTTTATTGATATATAAGTAAATAAAAATTATAATAAAATGCTTTAACTTGATTTAAACCTGTGACTTTTGCAATACAACTCTTTCATGATAAGGAATAATTATAACGTGCGTTAAGGACGGGGTTTTGTGGAAAAGCGAAAAAAGTCGGAAATTTGAACGTCTTTAGTTTACGGTCGAAATACCGCTCATTCACGAGTGATTTTGGCGCGAAAAAAAAACATCCAAATAATCGCCTGGAGCAGGCTAATGTAATAATTATATTTTAAAACTGTAACTTGTCACCTTTAAAATTAGTGTAGTTCTAAAAGTGACGAAAAAAAGTAACTTTAGCATTTTACAAAAGCTATCAAAACTCAAGTTTTAAAGGAGTTTTTGCCAAGTACATCAGTTCCAAAGATCTTCGCGAGACACTTGCTAAAGAACATAAATTCAAAAATTTCTAAAGTTGGAAAAAGTCTTGCTCACTAGCTTTTTTAAAAACTCCTAGGGCTATAGGGCAATAGGGATTCGGCCAACCTCGTTCCCAGAACCATTTTTCCTGGCTTGGGAAAAGGTTCTGGGAACGAGGTTGGGATTCGGCTGAAATTTAACGCACGTGCTCCAAGTGGTACAAAAGGCGTATTTTGGAAAAAAGGCGATCAACCGGGACGATGGTTTAAAATTACCGTATAAATATTTGAATTTAACTTTTAAAGATAAGAACCATTAAATTTACATAAGTAATTTTATATAACTACGTTTTTATTACATTTGCATTTTTATTCGCTTCCCCTGAAGAAAGCTGTTGTTTCAACCGAAACGTTGGGAAATTTTAAACGTGTTTTTCAAGTTTTTAATATTTTAACTAGAGTTACCGTGCTTTTTAACAATTTTATCATGTCTTCACCTAGTTACAAACCAAATTTTATTCCAAGGACTATAGTTGTCGAAAAGTCCCAAGTGTCTATTTTTCAAAGTCACAATGTCAGAATGGCAAAAAAGCAGTTATCAAAATATATAGAAAAATGTTGGTGCATGAAATTTTCAGCGTCCGCGCATTTCTGAACCCCCTTTTCATCAATAAAACAGTTCTTGTTTCGCTATCGGAAAAGTAGTCTTATTTTCAATTTGCTGCCAAGACAACCTCGTTTCCAGAGCTTTTCCTATCTTTTAGGTGGACCACTAACAACATAGAGAAAGACCCTGGAGACGAGATTGTTGTCAACGGTAACATGCACAGTTCTTGATTATTTACCTTTTTACCAGCCATTATGTTTTTGTTGATAGACTAATAATTACGCGGGGGAAAGGATGTAAAGGCTGTGTTTGTTACCAGGGGTTATAACAGAAATAGGGTGACAACTTTTTTAAGCTTTTTTGGAGGGAACGAGATTGACACTCTTATTGTTTTGAGGGAAGGAGTGAGTGCATTACCTTTTATTTTTAGAAGATAAAGAAGGTTGTCTTTGGTGACGATATTGAGCGAGAAAGGAAGATACGAGTTAAGCTTCAAGGAAGTCTTCAAGTCCTCTTGCAATTGGTGAAAATAAAGATTCCTGAAATATCTTTCCCTTTTAAAGCAGTAAGAATTTGCCATTTATCTTATATTTTCCTGAAAACCATAAAATCTCAGTCGGTGCTTAGTTGAGCAATGAGAAATCAAAATATGCTTGTTTATTATCCAACTGCAAGAATAACCATACAAACAACACCATGAGAGGGTCTAGGGGAGTACAAATATTAATATCCCACCGTATGGTACATTTTGAGCAATATTCCTACTCTTGAAAACTTGTTTTTGGCGGGTGTGTCGCGGTATTTTAATTTTATTTTGTCTCGAATAAAAAATTAGATAATAAATCACTTATTATAGACAGCTTAGTATGTAGTATGGCTGATATTTTTACTTGCTCGGTGTATTTGACTCCTATGAATATCCAGCCATACTACATACTAAACTGTCTAATAAGATATATATTTTATTGTGTTTCTGTTCTCAAACAAACTGGACAACTGTGTGTAAGTCTATTCACTGATTCATTAAACGCTTTTAAAGTGCATTTACGAGAATGTACATGGCGTATAAATTTAGTTAGACTTAGTTGTTTTTACAAAGGACTAATGTTCGAAACGCCAGTTGATCACAATATTTTTAAAATTAAGTTACGACCGAAAGTAGTAGTACTTCTAGTTCTACGGCTGTTGGATAAATCGTTATTCAGTGTTATCCAGAAACGGAACGAACGAGAAGGCTACTCGTGATAAATATAAGTGGATCAATTAAAAGCTCAGTTTTAACTTGTTGTTATCGTTATCACTCATTATCCTGCCAGGCCATATATATAAGCTTTTTAGGTGTGCAAGCGTTCGTGTGTACAAGAAGTTCAACAGTCATCCTACACTTTATTTTTTCAACTAACATCGTTTCCCCAAACCAAGAAACGTTTCTTTCGAACCATATGTGTTTTTTCCACCTAAAAAGGAGAGAAAGTGTTAAAATAGTTCACAAATAATAATAACTAACCATCATAGTCTTTGCTATGCCGTTTGCATACTTTTAATAGATATACAATTCCACCAGAGTTTTTGCACGAAAATCTGATATTTTCACACATACTTTCTTGTAGATACAAAGTTTTCCTTCTCGTGTTGAAATTTCAAATCTCCACGCAGTCATCTAATGATCCTCTGATTATTTTCTGGTTACAATTGTATGTTAATTAAACTAAAACCACTTTCAAGAAGAAATTTAGCTTTTTTTAAAACGAATGGTGTTTCGCTACTTTCGCGCCACTAAAAGTGCGCGCAATTTGATTTGGCGCCAAACATGCACAAACAAGGTTCTTTGCCCGTTAGCGCCTCAAATAAAAGAGTTAAAACTTTACGTAAATAGAAGCAAAATAAAACCCCAAAATTGATTTTTAGTCATGTATTGTTGGCAGCTAATTTCATTTTATATTTATCATTTCTGCTGTGAGGTGAAGAAAAAATTTATACTGTTTTTGCTAGATTGCTAAGATTTGTTTAAGAAAGTATAACAACTATGGCTTTTTTTACCGCTTTAGGCACGTCATTTCCTGAATTGAATTTAAGCTTTTTTATTTTAATGAAAAAATATTTCAGACATCCCAAACTTCACTTAAGCTCAATTTCTCTAAAAATAGCTCGCCTCGGAGTTATAAACCACATAAAAAATTGGACTAATGTTTATGAATTCTTCTCATTTACTGATCGTAAGTATAAACCTCCTAGTATCAAACACGCTTCCTGAATTCAGCTGATGGCTACTGTACCAGAGGTCTATATGTGATTGTCTATTTGTAGAGAAAAGATGACGGATAAAATTAGCAATGAATCCCGTTTTAATTTTGCAGTCGATCTCGATCTGACCCCAAGGGTTTTTCTCCTGGTTCTCCGGTTTTCCTTCCTCTCCAAAGTTGACTTTCACGGCAAGATGTTGAGCGGTCGACCGATTAAACATTAACTTTTGGCTAGGAAGAACTGCATGGGCAACCACTTCTTTCGCAATTGACGTTAAATACAGCATTTATTTGTTTTTTATTTATTTAATATCAGAGGATTTTGTCGATAATTTAATTTGTACAAAACATCCTGTTTTGACGACTAGCAGACGTATACCAAAATTTATTAGACCTCTCAACCTCATGTACTACGCTATCTATTCGTTCTTGACGTCTCAGTACTTGCTTAAAATGACTAATTAACAATTAGACCTCGAGGACGAATGGACTACGAGTAATAGTCCATGAGGCCGTAGGCCGAATGGACTAT
>JAOBRB020039543.1:0-25273 GCA_027575285.2 Zoanthus pulchellus | reverse complement strand
TCAAACTTGTAGTCCATGAGGCCCATAGGTCTAATTGTTTTAGTATAGACCTACTAATCGGTCAAAAAAGAATGTAACTAGAATGAGCTATTCAAATTCATTGTCCATGAGGCCCATAGGTCTAATTGTTTTAGTATAGACCTACTAATCGGTCAAAAAAGAATGAAAGTAGAATGAGCTATTCAAACTCGTAGTGCATGAGGCCCGTAGGTCTAATTGTTTTTGTGTATACCTACTAATCGGTCAAAAAAGAACGTAAGTAGAATGAGCTATTCAAATTCATAGTCCATGAGGCCCATAGGTCTAACTGTTTTAGTATAAATCTACTAATCGTTTGACAAAGGATATATACAAATGCAAAATGTGCCTCATTCCTATTTTCCCGCCATCTTTCTCGACTGTATAAAAAGCTATCGCAAATAGACCTCAAGTCGAGTAGCCAATCAGAATTTAGGATGTGTGCTAGATCGTTAGTAGAGTAGCCAATTGGAATGCAAGATGCGTGTTAGACCGTTAGTCGGTATATACTAATGTTAGCTATTTCATGAAAGTACTGATGTGGTGAATAATGGTCAAGTGAATGTATTGTATTGCTACAGTTATACATGTGCAAATGCATGTGCAATATATGTGCAAATGCATCAAGAGTTAACAGTTAAAAGTCTCAGTAGGAAAGATAGACCACACAACACCGAGATCATTTACAACCCCTTTGCTATAGACGTGTATTTGTTCTTTAGTCCCAGGAAAGAAACCTACAGTTTAACGTCCGTTTCTGAAAAAAAAATCTTTTCATATTCATTAATAATTCATCAAGTTAAAAGAAAGGAAATCACAACCGTGGCCATGGTTTGGAAATGTGATCTTGATAATGAAGTATATATTTTTATTTCTTCGCGTACGCGTTACTTTGAGTTTCGATTGGGAAGAAAAATGAAACTCTCCAGACGGTGTTTCATCACATTTATTAAAATTCGGGGTTTCGTTACAAAATACTCCACTGATCGTCGTATTTTCAGCTCTCTTCTCCATGTTTGGAAATATGATGAAACACTGTTTCTCGTGTTTGATATATTACATCGAGAAGTTATTTTAGCTCATAATTAGTTTGCTTTAAATTGTTTAGTGAATTAACTCTCTGACTTTGTTACTGTTCGCTGCAAATTTGTTTGTCATCGATTCAGGTCGACTTGTTCTTGATAACAAATCAAATCTGAATTGCCTAAATTCGTAAAAATAGAGTACAAAAGCTTAACTTCATCGTAGTATTTGAACTAGCATCGTATTAGACATACCAATACGATTTCTAGACCTTTGAAGTTGACTGATTTTCGTTTTGGCACCAAAGACTCGATGCCGCGGTTTTCAAAGAATCAAGAAAACCCAACAATTATTCCCGAATTCTCTAGTACTTGCTAGCTATGAACTATTTGATCATAAATATACTCAGCTAAAATCTCTTTTTTTTCGTTTCCTTTTGTGTTGGCAAGTTGTGGTATATAGACCACTTTCATAAATGGTGGCTATATTAGTATGCTTTTGTCTTTATTCAAAATCGCCTGACTGGCCTCGTCTTTGAGTGAACAATACAAAAGAATATTTTTACCCAAACGAGGTTTGCCAGGCAAATTTGGATAAAAACAAAAGAATACTAAATCAACCACCATTTGTGAAAGTGGTTTGTAAAATTCCTTAACTTTTTATATTATGCAAATGACGTTTCAACGTGTGAGGTTGATTGGTTCGTGTATAATACAAATTTGAGTGGTCCAAATTTTTTTTTATTTCATAGAAATAAAGTATTAACGCTAAACTTCATCGTAGTGTTTGAACTATTATTGTATCTGACATTACTAGACAATTTTTAGACCTCTGAACTAAATTGTTTTTCTTCTTGTCACGAAAAGGTCAGAACCGCGGTCTTCAAAGAACCGAGAAAAAACAGCAGATCTTTTCAAGTTCTCAAACACTTGAACAATTTGATGAATAAACTTAATTAAAAACCTTTTTTATTTCTTTTTGTGTCGGCAATTCGTGGTATGACAACGCCTAACTTACGGAACTTTGAGCTTGAATTTACATAGCTTATGAAGTTAAACACCAGTTTATTGTTTTTCCGGATTTCTTAAAACTACTGATTTTCAGAAAGATTCCATAACATTTCGGAAAAAAATTCCCCAAGAGTGTCATGTAGGCAAAGTATCAAGAATTTTGATTTCTGTAGCCATTCCGCAAACCATTTCTAAATTTTTGCAGGCAAAGGCTTTTAGACGATCAGTCAATAAGTTTTAATCGTTTTTGCCACTAGAAATTCGTAAAAAGAAAGAGTAGTGAATCCCTAGTTTTAAAATAAACAATTTTGTCCAGCTGAAATTAATTCAATTTCAAAAAAGGCAAGCGCAATTTTCATCCGATTCTTACAACTGAAATTTAACAATTATCGCAGTCAGTTCCTAAACCACAACATAATCACAACCAAATAGAGTCGATCGCTAAATGCATGTGATTGACAGTTAACTCGCTATGATATGTGCATGATAATGCTTTAACAAACAGCTGGCATTATAGAAAGACCGTCTGTACACTTACCTGCCAGCAAAAAGGTATTAGAATAACATAATCTTATAAGACTTTTAAGTCAGCTTCTGTTGTTAGACAAAGGATTACAAAAGTTAAGTTTCGACTCAACTCTGAACCCAACGACACTGAGCGTTTTGTGTTTTTGTAGCGCTGCGTTTCACTAGAAATAAACGCAGACCCAAAACCTTAACTGATTTGGGAAGATAAATTCGCTAAGTAAATTAAAATGTTTTTTTCGTCCGTTAATGCTACGGATTGTCATCGAAATGCCGATTGAAAACCAAACTTCAGAATAACTTTCAGTTTTGTTTTAAACTGTTATCGGTTTTAGCAAATTTTATGATTAACTGACACCAGTCTCCGTTGATAAATATACTTAACCATAGGTTTCTATTATCATATATGAACTTACCTTCGGTTGTAGCAGCGAGTGCCTGCCTTTGGGGATGGTCTTGGTTTTACTTTAAAAACAATCTGAGGAAATCTAGAACGTTCTAAAAGCTTCAGTGTGATTATTTTTGGAAAAAAAGATGAGAATTTGTTGTTAAAGTGTTAACGACCCAGTTTTTCTGATTAGTTAATTCTTTTACCTAGAAATTTTAATGAAATTAGTGAGTTGTGATTGATTAAAATTTTATCCTTTTATCCCTTATTTTTCAAAGGTGTTTTGGAGAGAAGAGAAATCATTAGAAAAAAAATGATTACTTACGAATCGTGTTTTGAAACTAGCCATGCAGCTGTCTTAATATGTTGGGCTGAAACTATGCACCTTGAATTTGTGGTGTATAAACGGAGAATGTGACCCCAAATATTTGATACATATTTTGGAGTCGGCTTGTTCAACAAACACGAACTTTTGAAAAACAGTAAAAGAAAACATCCCGTATCAGGTAACCCATGATTATCAGGACTCATCGGGACCACGATAAATTGTCCGGATGTAATCAAAAGTTCGAGTAATCGAAAAAAATTGAATATTAATGAGAGAGACAAATTTAAATATACGTTATATTGATATGTGAACAGCAAAGAAGCATTATAATCATAAATTTTAGACAGTCTTTATATGTTTACAAATATTTACTTTTATTCAGATGTTCATAACAGTCTAAATTGTTCAAGCATGTTGTTTGCTTCAAAATATTTTCGTCGCACTGCTGAACAAAGATACTAATGCACTCTTTTATCAGGTCCAGAGGGCCATTTGTTAGACAACTCCTTGTGGCGTTAATATGTTTACGCTCTCAAAAAGAAAGTATAAGTGTATGGACGCTATGCAAAACGAGCGATTTCCTTAAGAGACTAGGGTCAGAATTGCAATAACGTCATTTTGAGCATTTACCGTTGTGAGGTGATGATGATGACAACTTTATTTTTCCAGGGTGGCCCAATCAGCTGCAAGGCTGGTATCCTTAGGGGCCCTTAGGCTACATTTAAGATCTATCTGTTTACAATTAAAATTACAAGGTTAAAATTGCTAAAATTGCGAAAAGAAATAAAATCAAATAAAATGTCCTTTAAAATTGCTAGAGAACTTGCCTTTTTGATCTTGCTTGGCAATGAGTTAAAAACTAAACGTCCTGAACTCTTAAAAGTTCGTCCCCCAAGAACAAGATTTGTATTATTTGGGTGAATATTTCTTCTCTGCCTAGTGTTATAATTATGTAGGACACTGTTTACTTTAAAATAGTTTTTTTAAGTATGTAGAAACGAAATTACGTAAACATTTGTATACTAAAATACATTTGTGTATTTCTTAGATGTGTTGTAAGACTGTTTTTTCTTCGAAATCATCCTGCAAATTCACAGAATTATACAACAAGAGCTTTAGTTTAGGCTGATAGAACAAAATGGCGGAATAGCGTTAGCTGACCGACCTCTATTTCGCGCAAACTCGTCACCTGTCATTTTGAGAAAATGCTCGTTTTGCATAGCGTGTATATTTCTTTCTTGAAACTATAAATTCTTACAACTTGGAGACAGCCAACCACGTTGCTCACACGTGAGATGCATGCTTTATAACGCTGTGAAAACTGATACGTCGACTCCCGATAACTCAAACCTTTAAATTATATTTCCCGACGGTTGGAGTTATTGGGAGTCAACTTTATGTACATAGAAATCGTACGTACTATCCCAATTATTTGCTGCAGCACCGAAGCAAGCCTGAGAGATCGTAACACGGCAACAACCCTAATTCAGCCAATGAGGAAAAATCGAGATTTGATTTGACCAATATGCTTAGCGAGTGTCGAAAAGACAATGGTTTTCTTTGTTTTTGCGGTCTCAGACCGTCCTACCAAAATGCTTTGCGCGTCAAGCGTGCAAGCGTCGTCTTTCAAGGTTTATTGTGAATTAGCGTCCTCTTCATAGTTTTGTTTTAATATTCATTGTGCTTCTAGAAAAATTGAGTTTGTTTAAAGTGCATGTAGAGCTTTAAAAATATGGTAAATCCATGTGTTGTGGCTCTACATGTAAGTAAGAGAATGTACGATACCACAATGCAAAATCGGGAAGGCAAGTGACTTTTATGACGTCAGAGCCTAATTGAAACCTAGTCTCCGAATTGCTCGTCCAATACTTAGAATTTGCAACTTTGAGCGCTGATAAAAAAATAAATAAAAGTCAGATTTTAAAACATTTTTCAGAAATTGAATCTACAAGTAACCTACTTTTGAACTAGCGAAAAAATGTTTTCCTTCACGTGCACTTTAAAAGCAAGTAGTTATTGAAGTTACTTATCAGTTTTTAATTTGTTTGCAGAATCTTTAATTGCAGTAAGGTAGTAATTTCGATTATAAACACTTCATCTTTTGCAGTTAATATTCATTGTGATATTAACGAGGATAAGTGTATTAGTCGTTTGCTCCATTCACTGAATGATTGCCTTATTTCTAACCAGGGAATGAACTTCATCGTTGGCATGTTTTTGCTTCTCATGGATGAAGAAAACGCATTTTGGTAACACACTGGCTTGACTTTTCACATTTTTTTTGATAACCAATTGTAATTCATTGTTTACAAGGTTTTCTCATTAGCGTACATATTTAGGTAGCGGTTATTTAAAGTGCTAGTGGCACGGTTTTAAGAAAATAATGAAAATTTAATATTAACTCAGGATATTATTGTTTTGTATAGGGCAATAAAAGTTATTTCAATTTTTTTAAATCTATTTTTGAGATAAACGCAGTAAACCTCGGCAATTTTCTTGCTATTTTCTTGGTCTCTTGCTTGCACGAAGTAAAGACTGTGATGTCACGCCCAGAACTCGCGCGAACTCTAGCCTAAAAGTGTTGTCGCACCAAGTCATTTTGTGTTGCTTTTTACTTATTTCTATTTTAATATCATTTTTGGAATTCCAAGTCGTTGTGCTGCCGGATATTGCGATCTTTTAGACAACCACCTTTATGATTTTAATCCGAAAATGGCCACAACTTGTTACTTCGTTTCATTGCAGTAAACACTGTAAAGATGAGTTCTATGATTTCATAAAAGAATAAGGTGAATGGGTTCAAGAAAATTTTAGAGTCTTAAGTCTTTACTTTCATTAGAAAAATAACACAACAACAAAAAAGATAGCAAAAGGTTTGACGGCCAAGTTTAGTTATTTATGAAAGTGCTCAACAAAAATAAATTTTGGCAGTGGAAAAGTAATCTAGACAATAATTGACATAAGTTGTTTCTTAATTCGAGCGTTGACAAATCTGTAACGAAGTTATAATTACTTAGCAATTCACAAATTTTAATGTTTATCGGAATCAATCGCACAAACCCCACACGATGCCTATTCTTGCCGTGCGAGAGTAATTTAATTCTTTTTTAAAAGAATGTCATTTCTATATTTTTATCATAAACTATTATTGTCAGATGAACAGCGTTTTTCTTTTACAGGTCTTTGGTTGGAATAACAGAGGTTTATTTAGGGAATTATTTTGACGAACTTTTGAGCGGAGTTCAAGCCGACCAGGTAAAAGGCGCGCAGCAAAAGCAGAAAAAAATTTGAGCTTGTGTTTTAAGTGTAGTATATATTTTTCTATTAAGCAACTTTAACAAATTGTAGGCCTTAATTCTGAATATTTACCAATAAAGAGTAACTCACAGACCTTTAACTAAGCTCCAAAGAGCTCGCGGTATGTGGATGTCGTCATGCCTGCTTCACACACATTGTATTCCCAATCAATCAGTAGAGTTAGTGAATTTGTTTTCATAGATTATTCATGGTTTGGCAACTGGAACTGGTAGCCGGATTTTTAGAGATGAATACGATTTCCAAAATTCTATTTTTGAACCAAGATGGTTGTTTAATTTTTCTCTCAGCGAAAAATTAAGGAAATTCATTCAACTTCTTAAGTATATCTGTTTTAAATGTCCCGCCTAAAAAATAAAAATTCGCAATGATATTAAAACTGATTTGAGCCATGAGGGGTGAGATAAGGTTTGGAGGTTGAGTGGCAACTGAATGTGATAATGACCTGGCATGGGTTTTTGCTATACACTGATAATTTCATGTTTAAGCCAGAGATGCGGCGACATGTTATTCAGACGGCAACTATGCCACCCGAGCGCTGTATTAGAAAAGTTTTTAGTTTCAAACGGCGTTTTTTTCCGTAACTCAAGCAGATTATTTTCTTTATAATTTATTACTGATTTCGTATTTTAATTTGAAATTCTTTACAGTTATAACCGAATCATACTTTCGACACTCAGCAGTTCTTGTTATTGGGCTACCTGTGGTAAGCCCGGTCATAAAATAGGTTTGTTTTTCCGTTTTTGTCGTAGAGACAATAGGTATCCCACTGTTTCTTGCTGCGGCCGCTTGATACACAAAGATCATTTAGGTTGCCCAGTAAACGCTTCCAGAGCGTCTTGTTTGTCTTAGATTAAACATAACTTCAAATAGGCTCAGGAACATTTGATATAACCAAATGAACAACTCAAATCTGGCTCTGTAAGGCTGTAAAGTTCATCTAGGTAGCCCAGTAAACGCTTCTAGAGCGTCTTGTTTAATAACATTTACAAGTTGGGTCTGTAATTACATCTAATTTACGCGCTGTAAGAACTGTTCAAGGTTAGTATGAAATCATAGGCACCGTAGTCATATCGGAACTTCATGTTGTATCACAATTAGAAAAAAACGAAATAAAGGAATGGCGTACGATGTTAAATTCTTAACCTTGATTGAGTATATCGGATCTCTCTTACAACTTTTCTTGGATTAAGGATTGAAAACATAAAGTAAAAGATCGTAGGTCAGCGTTCGGAGTCGGGCTTAAATGCTGACTACCCGGGATCAAATGTCGGACTTTGATTATTAGAACTTCGTCAGTTACACTCTGAGCCTCTTTGCTAGCTATGTCAGGCTGATGAAGCCTAAAAAGGCCGAAACAGTTGTCCATGGCTGCTAGCAACCAGGCTCACTATTTTTTTATGGTAGATTTAGGGGTAAAGCCCACAACGAACGTGGCCATAGTGCCCTATACCGTGGCTTCAAGTTAGATACTTGCACATTGTGCTATCTATATTTGATGTTTATTTTCATAGCCTCATCACACAATCATTACGCTTTTCATACAACATAGTTCTTTCTGGGAAGCTAAGCCTGTTTGCTAGCTATGCCATGCTGATTAGGCCTAAAAATGTCGAAGCAGCTATCCATGGCTGCTAGCAATCAGGCTCACTATTTTTTATGGTAGGTTTAGTGGTAAAGCCCATTACTAAAATGGCCATAGTGCCCTATATCGTGGCTTCACGTTAGCTACTAGCACATTGTGCTATCTATACTTGAGTTCATCTTTGTAGCCGTAGTACCGAATATAGTGGCTTTAAGTTAGCTACTATAGCACGTTTGTTTTATCTATACTTGAGCTTATCTTTATTGCCATAGTACCCAATATAGTGACTGCAAGTTAGCTACTTGCACTTTTGTGCTATATATACTTGAGTTCATCATTATGGCCATAGTACCCAATATAGTGGCTTCAAGTTAGCTACTAGCACGTTTGTAATATCTATAGCTGAGTTCATCATTATGGACATAGTACCCAAATATAGTGACCCTAAGATAGCTACTAGCACACTCGTAGTGTCTAAAATATTTTGAACGAAATGTCTGTGCTCAAAGGTCATGATTGATTGCTTAGGAGTGATTAATTATTGTTTGGCCTTTTTCTTGATTGCAGGAAGTTCTTCGCGAACTGGTTCAAGAATTTTTACCTCTTCTCCACAATCATTTCAAATACTACGGAGTGGAACTATCAACGGTCACTTTCAACTGGTTTATAACTGTTTTTGTTGATGCAGTACCATTTGAGGTAGGTTTCTTAGCGGAGGCGGTGTGGCGGAGTGGTTAGAGCTGGGGCTTTGAATGTGAAGACCCGGGTTCGATTCCCCGACTCTGACTACTGAATGAATTTGATCCCATGGACAGATTTACCATGCTTTGTAAATAGCCAACTGGTTTGCCTCCTACCAGTTGGGATTCTTAATTGGGGTAGAGGAATTTTAATATGACAGTGAAAAGCCCCTTTGGGGAGTTGTCATTAGGTGTGTTTTTTTTGTATTTGTATTTATGTAATAACTAAAGAACGTTTCAGAATAATTTATTTTTACAAAAGAGAACAGTGGGAGTGATAACGTGTAAAAACACATCAGACTACAATAGTCTTTTGATGTTTGGTGCTATCCCAAACAGTTCCAGACATCCCTTAATCCAGGAATGTGGTAGCATGTCATATGCTTTACGGTAGTCTATCCAAGCCATGTTAAGATTTTGTTTTTGCTGACTGTGAGTTGCGCAGAATCATTTTATCAAGGTCTAACTGTCTTTCTAGAGATCTTAGCTTCAAGTCTCCCAGTAACTACTACCGATGCTGCATATAATAGGTCATTTGACTGTGTGATATTTCTAGTAGTTATCTTAGCAAGGATTGCGTTGACTTCTCTAACTTCTTTCATTAATTTCTTCCTGTTGATTGCTGTCAGGGCTGCTAGCCTTTTTATTATAGCTAAATCCTTATACGAGCCTAGTGGCCCTTGGGGTCGGCGTTTATATCCGGTTTCTCTAGTGTTAAGCTGATGAGAGTTTTTGACTCTAATCCATCGCACTGGTTAGCTACCAGCAAACGCTGCTACTCATTTACTTACCCTGGAAGGAAGAAGAGCTGAGTTGGTTTATGCAGAAAAGAAGGTCACACAAATATTCGAATCTTGGCAAAGTGTAGGGATCGAACTGTGGACCTTGTGGTTGGAAAGCAGAGATCTTACCAACTGCGCCGACCACTTCCGCCCTTATTATTATAGCTGTATATTAAATATAAACATTACATTCATTTGTTGCATTGGAAGCCAGATAGATCATAATATAGTTTAACTTTAGGTTTCCGAATTAAGGCTGTGTGTTAGGAGATCAGTGAATTGATAATAGTTGCTGATTTTAGATGAATGTATTGCGTAGATAACTACTATTATATGATTTTTGCGTGACATCATAAAACTTAGCGCAAATAATATTAATAATTGGAAGATACTCGGAAAAAAATCCGAGTCCCAGATGGGATTTGAACCCACGACCCTCCGTGTTCTAGTCGGATGCTCTACCAACTGAGTTACTGAAGATTCTAAGGTGAGCAAGGGTCGATATTTCTGGTCTAGACTGGAACCGCATCGCGCGGCCACACAGCCTAGTAATGGTT
The DNA here is from genome assembly GCA_027575285.2 of Zoanthus pulchellus. Classification (NCBI taxonomy): domain Eukaryota; kingdom Metazoa; phylum Cnidaria; class Anthozoa; order Zoantharia; family Zoanthidae; genus Zoanthus; species Zoanthus pulchellus. The sequence goes on along the minus strand of JAOBRB020039543.1, from coordinate 15,002 downwards.
GACGCAGATGAAACTCACTAACAGCATCACGCTGTCACATTAATGCATATCAAGATGCGGCCAACCAACCTCCTACGTGAGTATATTTTAAGATGAAATAGAGTCTCCAGTAGCTCAGTTGGTAGAGCATCCGACTAGAACACGGAGGGTCATGGGTTCAAATCCCATCTGGGGCTCGGATTTTTTTCTGAGTATCTTCTCTTTATTAATATCATTTGATTATTATTTCATCTTAATATATACTTAGCGCAAAAATTGTTTTTTTGATTAAGACTGAACTATTTGAATAACTTTAGCGTCAATTTCTTACAGACTGCACTTCGTATCTGGGACTGTTTTCTTGTTGAAGGACGTGCGGTAGGTGAAGCCTAGGTCATATAGGAGTCTGATTCCTCATTCTATTGTGATTGAGGGATATTGCTGTATTTGTAGTGATAATAATCAAATAGAGATTATTACTCGGCAACATCCTGCCATGAAATATTTGTTTTCTTATATACTGAGTCAGATACTGTTACACAAAAATAGAGGCAAATTTCGTCCAAGTCTTGGAATATGACCCGGCTTGATACAAGTCAGAATGACAAGTAGAGCTGATATTGCAAGCTGAAAAGTCATAGAAACTTCTATATTTTGATAGGCTTATTATTTTTTCAGATTATATTATTGCACTAAACTAAAATCGAGTAATTGGTTAGTATATATAATTAGTATAGATAGCATATTGGTGGTATAGTAGTCAACTTGAAGCTATCAAAAACTTTAAGGTGGATCAAACCATTTTGAACAGTTTCAAGAGTAATTGAAATATTTCGTTAACATTTTAATGCCTTAAATTGCATGCAAGCATTGTTAAAGGCGTGTTATTAAAAGGCTGCGGGGGTATCAAGGCTAGAGAATCGAAATAGAGAGTCGAAATATGCAAAATCAAGCAAAATGTTAAAAATAGACACCTAGACACTAAGTGAAGCTTTGGCAATTTTGTTTCAAATCATAATTAATCGCAGACCTCCTTTTTTCTTTTCTTCAAAAACTTCCAGATTTTACTAACAAAAAATGTGTGGTCTGTGTTTTTTTTCGTTTTTTTTTGTTTTTCTGATATAGTGGGAGAAACGGTTTAAGCAAGTCGAACTATTTTTCTTTTGAGCCATTTTATTTCGCCATGGCGCACTTCAGTGAGCAATTAAATAGTTTTGTAGAAAAATATAACGAAACTATATATCTTAGAAATAATCTCCATGTAACTTCGAGGAATTTAAGATAAAAGATGCGAAATTGCTCACAAGCTCCCAGTGTCTACATCAGTCAGTTTCATCAGCAGTAAAAAGGCGATAAAGATGAGTAAAATTGATGTTTATTTTGTCGGATTTTATGTAGTTTTTTTTCAGTTGTTGGCAGTCTATTAAAATTTAAATGTTTTGGATTTATCTTTCTTTTTTCAGAATTAATTCTATTGTAGTTTTATCAAAATAGAACTGCCAGATTTCCTTTTCCTGCCTACAAGTATTACTGATAGTTGATTTGTTTTATGTTAACAAACAAATATGACTTTCAGTTTATCTTGTATGCGAACAAAGCTAGGATAATTTTGCTTGTATATTTTGGTTTGTGTATTATTCATTGTTAAATTGATGAGTATCATCCGTCATGCGCGTAGCCTTGACACTCCCCCATTAATCAGTGAGACGGCTTTAACCAAGGCAGTCTAAGTAAATCTATAGTAATTATATTAATCAGACTTAAGATAGTGTTTTTGTAGTAACGAAATGTTATTTCTCGTCAGATCTTGTTCCGTATCGCTATGGGAATAATGAAACTAAACGAGAGATCAATTTTACAACTGAGGGGCTCAATGGAGATTATGCAATTCTTAAAGCGTGTGGCACGTGTTACCCACGACTCGGACAGGCTCATTAAGGTATGTGCAGTATTTCTGTTATGCCTGTGTTACAAGTGAACCGACTGACACTTATTATTTAAGAGTGAATACAAAGACAGCAGCATCTTCTCAAATACTTTGATGTATTCAACAAAAAACAATATAACAATATCTGACTCCAGATTTATAGTACAAAACTTTAGCTTCTCTTTTAAATACGACTTGCTCCCAAAAACAACATTCAAACTGACTTCTCCCACGGTAACGCCCCCCTCCCCCTTAACCACATGGTTGCGCACGTGATCAGTGTATTGCCATTTTAGTTACCTCACACTTACTCAGCCGCTCTGTTTGATATCAGCCAATTTTAGCACTTCTCATTCAATGAATCCATCACATCAGCACACTTTTGAAAACCAACTAGGTGTTTTACAATAGGTGAAAAACACCTTTATTTTCATTCACGTGTCTCCATCTTCATACATGCATGTCAGTTACGGCTTTGATCTGTATATGTAATAGTCTATATACTTGCATCTATGGTATTCGTTTTCCATTCTCCAGTTTGTACATTCATACGTGCAAAAATTGCATCAGTAGATTTACTGTGTGATTGCGGTCAGTACTTGCGACTATGCATCTTCAATATTTAACTCGCACATACTCAGCAGCAATAGGATGTCGTTGGAACGTTTTCTTTTGCAAAAGACCTAGAGTTTGTGCAGCAATCGTTATTGTAGTCACGGCACGACACTAACGACACCTAACTAGCCACAGACTCGAAGAAATTCATTTTTTGCTGGTAAATTTATAATTCTACTAATCACTTTGGCCAGCAAACAAAAAACACGTTTTTTTCCTAATCAACGAAGAAATCTCAGAGATTCGACGGATGGCTAATAAAAGAAAATGTTTGCTCAGTAGCATCAAACTTAGCATCATTCATTGGACTAATAAGTTTAAAAGTTAGTGTCGAGTATTGTTGTTTTAAATTATCCAGCCTGCTTTGCGCGAATGGTTAGTATATAAAAGGTCTCGATCCGCCATGTTTACTAGTAATTACGGACCTGGCTCTGGCTCGTCATTTTTTACTGATCAAGCCATCATGAGTTCAATTCTATGATTTGTTTAAGGAATTGGATTGGCTGTTTGATATTATTAATAAATATTCGTTCAAAAATTTAAAGCCGAACTGACAAACAGTCTCACTTTTTAACCGGAATAATTGAACGATTTGTGTGTAGAGGAGATAAGGTTTTCTCTAAACTGTTGTACTTCTGCAACTTTAAGCCGAACTGAGAAAAGCAAGGGGAAATCTGGAATAATAAACACTTTCACTTTGTAACAGGAATCATGAAGTAAAACAAATAAATATAAATAACTTGCTTTATTTATGTGTCAATGTATAGTTTAGCTGGCCAAAGACTTTCTAATTGGGGACACCATCTTTACCACTCTAAGGTGGAGGGCGACCTTCATATACTGACAGACATGCACACATAAAAGCAGAAGTCTCCGAAGGCCTAGGTCATTATCCGAGAAGATGCGAAAGTCTAACCCTTTGCAGGTGTCATTTTAAGACCCTGAGTGCTGGTCCGGCCGGGAATCGAAACCGAGCCTCCCGCACGACAGACTGGCTTCTTACCAACTGGGCTAATCAGGCGGCGGTTAGACGATTCATATGTGGAGGTTAGTTTTTCTCTGAATTGCTGTATTTCTGGAACTTTAAGCCGAACTGAGAAAAGCAAGGGGAAATCTGAGATAAACGCTCTAAAATTTTAATCGGAATGTGGAGGATATTAGTTTAATGGTTTGAGTTGTAGTTTTTTTTATGCGTAGTATCCGTGAGTGGTGTCATTGAGACTTTTGATTAAATGCTTGATAGGCTTTGGATTACTTCATACAGTATACATGTATTGAGTAATTAAGTGATGAAATCATAAAAATTTGATTTGTGAAGCGTCTAATCTGGTCTTAATATTTAGAAAGAACACAAAACATGCCGCAATGCCTAAATTTAGCATTTTGCCACTAGTTAATGACCCCATTATACAAATCCGGGGTTCCTTATGTTAAGTACCAAGCCATTATAGAAAGATTTCTATGGTGTCATTAGGGCGTTACTGTTGCTGATTTTTAGTAAGGATACTTTTTTACCTTAATCTCTTGAATCATCAAATAAGTTAACTAATTTCAGTTTGACCTTTGTGACGTTACATTTGAGACTTAATTTTATGCAAACCATTCTGTTTATGGTACTGTAGGCCTCGTTTGATGAATTCAAAGATTTCCCGGTGAAGGAGAAACTCGATGAAATGCAAAGGAAATATTTTGACGATATCAAGGCCAAACACGAGTGGCGAGTTACTTTCCAGAACGACCTTTTGGTAAGGAATACCCCTTTACCTGTCCAGCTTCTGCAACTATCATAAACCCCTGAAACCCTGACCCCCTAAATCCTAAAATCCTGCCTGACTCCTTCACCCCTTTGCCAAAACGCCCAGCTTGTTGCTCCAACCAATTTTTTTTTTTTGGAAATCAAGTTGTAGCTTTCCTTCGTAGGCGCTTATGAAAGAACTTTTTGTCTGTCTTCCTACTAACACATACTTCGTTAAATGTTTCACAATTTGCATGTTTCTTCTAGTCGGGTTAAACTGCATGTAAAGTTTCCCCATCGACAACCTTAGTTAAACAGAACCATTAACTAGCGTATTCCATGTCGTTATTGTTTTTGCTGCCTCTTTACACTCCAGCAAAATAGTTTCCTTTGTTCTTTTAACTCATTGTACAGGGTTCAAAATAACGTTCTAAATTTTATTTTATTTTGTAAATTCTTTTGTTTGGTCCAAACCGGCTGTTTTCGTAGCCATGTAAAATATCCTGTTTGCAAAACTGTATAAACATAAGTAAACCGTACAAGACAATTGTGTTGTGGAAACGAAAATCGCAGGTAAGGTCCAAAATCCGCCGCCCATCGCCGGTAGACGGCTGCTGTTTTGAACCCTGTTGTATCTCTGTCAAAATCATTGCATTTTTATTTTTTCAGAGGTCTCGTGTCAGCTCTTTTACTGTTGAAATTCCCACAGCAGACAAAACAGAAAAACCAGACCAGTACCAAATTGTGGAATGCGCCATTGCTACTAGAGAAGGTGAGCCTGCATTACTTCGTAAGAAAAAAAACAGCGGCAGCTGGATGAAACTTGCGGCGTGCAGTTTGCTGACGCTTGCAGTTAGCTAGCATAGAAGATTGAAGATATTTTAATATTTTAAAAGACAAGATGTTTTTGGGTATTATTAAAATAACAACTACTTGACAATTTATCTTTGGCTGATTCCTGCTTTCATATTGTTATTTCACCTTTGAAGTATCACTGACCAAACAAACGAGGTCTGGTCGCTTCTAGAAGCGGACCTACGATGAATTAGTTCCCATCCGAGAGTTTTGAAAGGGAAGTTGAACTAAATTTTCTTTTATGTCAAACGTTACCTGAGGGGAGTTTCAGGAATATGATTTTATATCAATTTCTACTACCGTGCCTTTAAGATTACATAAAAATGCCATTAAGCAAACTCATAGCTAAAAGAGAAGCCATACTTGCGTCCACGAACTAACATTGTTGTTATGGCCTGACCTCACAACATCATAATGCCTCGTTTTTTTTTCTTTTACGATGCTAGGATTTAAGATAATATAAGGTCGATACAATAAAAATGTCCCTGTTTGATGATTTTGCTAAAAAGTCAAGCGAAACAGCAGTTCTAATCACGCCAACAAAGTCCAATATGGTGCTTTAGCGTTTACGGTATTTACAAGGTGAAGTTCGTTGTGTGGCAAGAGCGTGCGTCTATTTGTAATCAAAGCACGAACTGAAACCGTCTTTAACACTTATAAATTGCAATTTGGGTTCAACGCATGCGTTGTACGGCGCAATTATGATTGCAGATCTAATAGTTATTTCAAATATAGTTTTAGCTTTAAGGTAGGCAGAGAAGGGCGCCCGCGTCTCTTTAAAAGTATTCCAAGGCCTTGAAAAGGTCTTTGTAAAAGAAACGTTTTTTCTTTAGTTCATAAATCATTTATATTTCCAGTCAAAAAGTGTTTCTTCTACGATTATAGTTTTAAGCTTCTATTTTTCAGGATATCATGTTTATATATCACACACACTGCATGAAAGCTGCACGAGCAATCGTCTAAAAGTCCGCAATCCTTTGGACTGTGGATTTTTAGCTCTTTCAATTTATCGTGTAAACTTGAGCCTTAAAAACTGCATGTTTTAAGTTTTTGTGTTGAAAACTGCATGGATCCTAGCCGACAATTTAGAGCACGGCCAGTTTCAGTCTTAAAAATACATTTTTAGAAAACAAATCTATAGAAATAGCCTTTAGATGAGTTTTATCTGTGAAAATACTTAAGAGTTTGGTAAGTGAACCAAAGCTTTATTCTGAAATTTTTAAGTGGATAGAAATTATTTTCTTCCAATGTTTTAATGTAACATTAGTTAGTATTCAAATTAATTGCTTAATATTTCTCACCTTTTTTGCGACCTTTTCCTTGTCAACTCTTCTGCACCGTCATGCTACTTTGCTCCTTTACTTATTAATACTGGAGGGTTCTAATCTCGGCTTATCCTCATTTTTCAGTTTTTGTCTATTTTCGAGTCATTAATGAGCGTAGAGATCTGTATCTGGGTTACTATATTGTCGTTCGAACAATGTCGTAGGAAACATTTTCAATGAAGCTTTAAATGTTTATTCAATAATGAAGTCTTGTTTTTATCTTAAACCATTTGGTCTCGGTGCAGAGGTATAGCAAAAGTGATTTACGTAAAACGCATTTGAATGTCGCGACCTATGTAGCATACATATAAATACACTAATGTAGTATGTAAAGAAATGTTTATTATTATTATTCAGTCTGTTAACTTTTGCAAGAAAAAATAATCTGAATGGAACACAGTTTCTTATTTGGAAGTTCGTACCACCGAAGTAACGATGGTTCACGGATGTTTTATTTGCCCTGTGTTGTTGAAGAGATTCGTTTAGTTGCAGTATAGTTCTTAAACTTTTATATTTTAAGAATAAGCAGAATTTAAAGTCCACTCTAGAATATTGATTTGTTAACGGCTAAATAATTACATTCGCTCTTCTTTCCGTTAAATATCAAATTTGTTTGCATAGATATTACATTAATGGCAAATTTATCTTAATAGATAAAATAACTTCTTTCATGGGTGCCGGTAGCAGTACATTTTCAAATGAATTTTTCTTTTTTATGAACGTAATAATTTGAAATTATTTTCTGGCGGCAGCATAAGTATAGATTTGATCGGATAAGTACATAATGGTCGTAAAATCTGTTATTTTAGATGTATAGATTTCTTACTGATGGTAAGTCTTGCCGTACGGGATTTACGCACTCGTTAGTCTGTATCAGACCAGACCAACGAGTGCGTAAATCTCGTACAAAAGGACTTTCCATTCTGAAATTTGTTTATTTTATGCATGCTGAGATTTTTAAGAGTGTTTTATTCTTTTTTATTCTTTTTTTTTTGACAAACCATAGAAGTACTAAGTCGGAGAGTACTATGATAGACAAAATCAAGAAATTTGCCACAACAATGCATAATAGAGTAAACTTTCAAAGAATACTGCAGATTTAAATGTTGAATTAGTAATAAAATATGTTCATTTTCAAAAAAGTCAACTTTAGTTATGAATTTAAAAGCTAAAATATCGCTAATGTCAATGCAAAAGGTTTTCAAACGTTCGGCGTGCTTTCTTTGTCTGATGATTCAAATACTTGCATGATACACGTGAAGCTACCTTTTGAAGAAAGCGAGCTTGCAGATATATCTGGTGATTTGTTCCCAGTATTTATTGTGCTCATGTACAAAATTGTTTTAATCAAGGCCTCAGCATTTGATCAATTTGAAATACCAAATAACTCCATTTCGCATAAAACAGAAATTTCGTTGTCTGTAATAGCTTCGGCTGCATTTGACTTGTTCACCTTGCCAGCTTTTGTCAATTCTTTGCTTCTTGCTTTTTGAGCAGCTCTCACCTGCTCAAACAACACAACAGTTTATTTATAATCTTATAATTGTTTTAGTAAAATCCAACTAGTTGGTCAAAAAAATATCGAGGACAAAACATCTTTCGCTAGTTAAAGCTAGACTTTAATTTTATTTTTGCGTCAAAACATTACAAATACGGCCAGGCGTACTCAAAAAAAAAACTTTCAGGCAGTGATTTAGCTCTTCTTTCTTCATCTCTTGTATTATATCGGAGTTTCAAACCTTGTTTGGCTTGAAAACTGATCTGTAAAAAATAGTTATTTTAGTTTGTCAAAAAAGACGATAAAAATAGTAGTTGCAAAAGGAGTCAAATTTACGGTAACATTTGTCAAATTTATTTTGTGTATTCGTACCATTAAATATCTTCATTCCATATTTAATTGACGTCTTTGTAGATCTTGGTATAGATTTATGTAATAATGAGCTCAAATACTCATCCGAAACTTCAGCAAAACGCAATTCAGCCGCCATTGTTTTGGTTTACCAGGCTGGCACTTTTCGCTACTGGTAGGCTATAACGAATAGCCTACTACTAGTAGCTCAACCAATCAGAACGCAGCATTGATAATAGCCTACTAGTTGGATTTTACTAAATATATTTATTATTTTGGGGGCTTACGGTTAGCACTAAAATATTGTTTCAAAAACCAAAGATTTTCAACATAGAGTGTTGTATGATTTCCCCACTTCCCAAACTTTCTAAGCTCTGCTTAAACCTAGTTATATTCATTATTATTAAAAGCTGGATCATTAGATAATGCGATTGAAAACTAATTAGTGGCTTAGCCATTATGGTTTATGAGCCAATATACCATAATGTACAAATATGGTAAGCGTACGTGTCAGCTTAAAGTTAAAAGGGAGCTAAAAAAATTTTAAAAGTTAAAAAGTTTTAATAAAGTTTTAATAAAACCGTTATTCCACTCGCGCTTGTTAGATATGAAATGATTATAGCAAACTCGGTGCTGCGCTCGTCGTTGGCTATCCACCACCTCATGCATGCATGTCCAATTCGCGCTCGTGGAATAATTGTTAAATTATGTAATTGTCGAAATCTGCATTTTACTGAGTTGCTGGTATGTGCCATCTTAACTTTACGGGTAACAACATATAATAATTTGATTAAAACTAAATGTTGTATAAAAATTAGTTGCTTCGAGTGAAGAGAGTATCTTTCGGTTCGTAACACAATGTTATATATTTTTGGATGTCATTAGCAGCGAACATGCAATACATTGGAAGGTGTTCCTCAGGGATCTGTATTTGACCCCATCCTGTATTCATTATATATATCGCCGCTTGCAGACATTGCAAACGCATATGGCCTGAATATTTACTCTTACGCTGATGACACTCAAATTTATCTAAGTAATAAGTCTAAAGTTGAAGCCTGCATTCAAGAAATCAAGAACTGGATGACCCAAAATAAGCTCAAAATGTACAACAGCAAAACAGAGATTATAGTGATTTCTTTCTCTTATAGTCCCAGGCCTCTTATTAACTCCATTTGTCGTTTTGAATGAACCTGTGGAATGCTCTGCAACTGTTACTGAGAACATCAGTGTTGTATTTAACAAGTTTCTTTCTTTTTTTATCTCACATCACTGCTACTTGTAAAACAGCCTTCTTTCATCGTCGTAATATTTTATTAATCCGTAACTTCCTCACAGTAGAAACTACTAAAATCATAATTCATGCCTTTGTGACCTCGAAGTTGGACTATTGTAACTCTTTGTTATTTGACCAGCCAAAGTATATGCTCAAAAGACTCCAATCTGTACAGAACTGTGCTGCCAAACTCATTTATTTGTCAAGTTAATATAATGTCATGTAACTCCATAACTCATCAACCTCCACTGGCTTCCAGTTCAAGAAAGAATTAAGTTTAAAATCCTGATTATTAGATTTAAAGCCCTTCATGGACAAGCACCACCTTATATTTGTAACCTGTTAACCTTACTGTCCAGCCAGAATTCTCCGCTCCTCAAATTAGAACTTACTCTATAAGCCTATTTTTAATCTCAAAACCAATGGCCGGACGCTCCTTCTCCATTGCTGCCCCTACTCTGTAGAACATACTGCCGACCACCATAAAAAACTTAGTGTCTTTAGACAGTTTTAAACGCCAGCTCAAGACATGGCTTTTTAATGAAGCATTCTTTTCATAACATTTTTAGTTATTTCAATTTAAATTATAATTTTTTACTAGGTTCAATTTGTAAAGCTCTATGAACGCGAGAAATAGCGCTATATAAATTATTTTTATTATTATTATTATTATTATTATTATTATTATTATTATTATAAAAGGGTTAAATACCGAAAGTGGAGCAGTGTTTTCACTATAATAAACTGATAACGTACTCGCAGAACTCACTTTGTGTTAGAAATAACTTGTTTATAATGATTCTTTTAACACCATTTCGTTTACCGTATATACAATTGATTGTTTGTTTCTTTTATATTTTTAAGTTAATGGCGGTTTAAGTTAAAGCGCCTTCTTCAGATGGTCTGTTTACGTGCATTATTTTGTTTTACTTATAATTATTTATTTTTCCCTGCCAAAACTGTGCAGTCATGCATACTGTTACTCTTATCCATTACTATTTTTATAATATAAAATATATTCGAATATTAAGTGATTAAAAGCCGAAATGACCTGAAACCAATATATTTTGGTAACTGGCAATATATAGTTGTTATCCATATACAAATGTAATTTCGATTTTAGCCAAGCAGCTTACATTGCTGTAGTAAATTACTTTGCCAGGAGTTGGTCTTTTACCGAGTTGAAGTTGATTTAGGGCGTCTTTACATAGAGAGAGTAGTTCGGGCAAGCTGGGATAGCCCACCATGCCGAGTGACCTGACTATTTTGTATTTTCTTTCTTAGTTAACGTTTAGACAAGCTGTCCCGGCTTGGCGAGTTTCCCGCCAATGCTACAAGCCGGGACCCTCGGGTAACAGATATGCCGGGACAATGTCTCGCATGTAAAGGCTTGTAACCAAGATATCTCGGTCAGGCAGTACCACACAATATTATCTACGTTATTGATCTTGTCTCGGCTAGGCAGGATAACAGTTTTGCTTTTAAATGCCTGGTTATTATCGTCCCAGCAACTCGATCTATGTAAATAAATATTGCATCTCTCTGTGGTCACGTAATATCCATGTAATTTTTAAACTACAGAGTAGGTCAACGTTTTAGGCTTCATTTGATACGAGCTCATGCTCTCTGCAACGGTACAACGCTCTAAGGGCCTGTTCACATGAGGCAAGATATCTCGGGGAATAGGGATATCTCGGTGTTGTAGGGATGAAGTCCCTGGTTCACATGAGAAAACTTGATCCCGAGGTGTCTCGGTTAATGTTGTGAAGTAACCGCCGTCTTGTCTCGTTTTGATAGAACGAATGCGCACGATCCACGAAGTTGTCCCTAACCACCGAGATATCTTGGTGTGAACCGTTCACATGAACCGAGACAACTTTACCCCTAGGGATATCCCTACCTTCCAGACCGAGGTATCTCGCACCCCCGAGTTGTCTCGTTTTCATGTAAATGGAATGGCTGGAACATAAAGTAAATGTAGAGAAACTTGGGTCGGCCCGAGATATCTCGGAGGACCGAGTTATCCTTAGCCCCCGAGATATCTCGCCTAATGTGAACAGGCCCTAACAAATTTAGTTATGAAAATACAACTGGAAAGGCACATCAATTTTCATTGCCTTTACCAAGCCACCCTAAAATAATGAGTTTTTTAAAAGATTGATTGAGTAATGCGATGTAAACAATGACGGATTAATCGTTGCTTTAAAAAAATCAGGATTCCAGCCCGTGATCTCTGCGGTACTGGTTAGCGGCTTTAGTCAGCTAATCAAGCTTGTTATGCAAAGTTGTGTTGTTGAAATATTTAAAATGTAAATGACAAGTTCCGGGGACAAAGATGTATTTTATGTGATTTTTAGTATCGGCTTTTTAAATGACATAAAACGAAAAAAAAATATGACAATTAAATGTTTTGGTAATTTTGACTTTATCTTGATTGTTCTGTAGACTTAACGGGACCCGTTTGTCTGTGCTGTAGTAGTCGCGAGAAGGCAAATCTTTATCTACTTGACATCAAAAACAAAGATATGGTCTTGCTGGACTCTAAGGTTAGTATTAAGATTCTCGTTTTATCGCCATTATTAGCTCTGTCTTTCAATCGAGCATCGTGCAAAAATCAGGGTTCGTCCGCGTCCTTAAAAACTTTAAAAGTCCTTAAGTTTCACTTTCCGAAATTTGAGGCCTCAAAAGTCCTTAAATTTTACAAAAATCACTCATGGTCCTTAAAAAGTCCTCATTTTTTTCTTTTTACTGAAGTTGGTATTTTGTTTGAATCACGAGCCATGTACTTAGCTTACAAATAAACTGTAAAAAGTGCGCAGTAACAGGTCAGTCTGCTCACGTAACGCCAAATCAAACCTTGTTTTTCTATAGACTTTAGTGTCAGGTCCGTGAATAACAGCAACTAAAATGTGTCTATAACTATATAACTATGTCAAGGAAAATCAATATCTTAAAAAGCCTTGTTTTTGGTCAGTTCTGGTGGTTGATGTCCCATGGCTTAGGTCCTCAAAAACAAATAATCTTACTTTAAAAAGTCATTAAATTTTAACATAAACATATGTATGTTTTTCAGTGGAATGGAATAAAGAATAAATACACTCGTACGAAAATTGGTATATGCCCCGAGCCGGGGAATCGAACCCAAGTCTCCTTGTATTCTAGTCAGGAGTGCTAACCACTACACCATCAGGGACCACCACCCTGGCAACGTAGCAGTTTAATGAGTTAAGTTGGATAGATTGAGGATTCCCGGGCCCAATTATTCTTGAGTGAAATGCAAGTGCATTGGTGAATACAGGGAGACGTGGGTTCGATTCCCGCTCGGGGCATATACCAATTTTTCGTACAAGTGTATTTATTCATTAGATTTTGCTTTGAGAACAACGGACGAACCCTGAAAGATGCTCCATCTCGATCTATTTTTGTCTGTTTCAGCTACTGCTTCTATTAATAATCCATCTCACGATCATACGTAGTATGTAGTACAGTTCTTTTTCACTTGCAGATTCAATCGCGTGTTTTGTGCGTAGAAGTTCTTGATAGTGACACAGTCATTGTGGGTACTGTGTCTTGGTTTATTCACGCTTTTGACATCGAATCTAGGTACGTCTGTATTTTATCGAGTTATATTATCTTAAAGTATTTAAAAAAGAGGCAGCAGATGGCTGCTTGTGGCTCATGGTAAATAGAAAACCAAAAAGGGTATGGTGATTTGAAAAAATAGTTTAAACATTAAATAAAATTGATTTCACACAATTAAGAGCAAAAAACGATGTGACGGTGCCCTTCTTTGTGTATTCTTTTGGCTAATCAACGTAGGGTCGACAACAATCGCCGCTATTTTCCCAAAATATTTGCATTTCAACGTACTTGCAATTTGTTGTGTGTTTTGCTTGAACGCAAACTGCTGAGGAATCGACTACATTTTATTAACGAATGTAAGCACAGAATTTCAAAGTTTTTTCTAAAACTTAAAGTTATTTTTCCCTCGTTGCACTAAGAATTATTCGAGTAGAAACGGCATATTCTTTAAGTAGGATACAACATGAATAATTAGAATCACGAGGAGCAATAATGATCGCACCGAAAGGAACGGTGTATTATAAAACAACTTACCTCATTTCGCACGATCTAATTAAAACAAATTAAAGAAGATAGATTAGGTAATAGTTATTAGAAACAATTAAAATCTATCAAAACAAAGTAAAACACAATAATTTTTTTTCTGCAAAATAACGTTCTTTCACGCTTCCAACCGCAGTTTTTGTATACTCGTCGTGTTCACTTGTAATTCAGAAAATTTCCACTATCAGTCCAAACTAAGGTTTTCTCGATCTATTTCAAAAATTCAGTGAAAGATATCTGCTTTCGTCACTGTTTTGTCCAAAAACACCAACATACTCTTTATCAGATAACAATCAAATTTAGACAAAGTCAACAATCTGACCAAACCACGCCATGTTGTGAGCTTGCAAATCAATATAGCGGTTAGCAACGGCTGTCAAGGTCAACGTCTCGTGAATTGGTTACATTTCATTCATTCATTCGCTCACTCAACCCGATGACATTGTGGCGAAAGCCTTCCTAGAAGGCCTTTCGCCACAAAAAATGATCTTTTGACGCGTTTTGGTGTAAATTGATTCTATGCATATATTGAACTCGTAAAGGCTCGATGGCTTTTAAAACTAATTCTGGTCTTTACAAATTTTGGTGTGGTGTTTTTGAATGTAATCGCCAACATGTATTGTTGGAATGGGTTTTCAGTTATTGTGAGTACAATCAACAACGCGGTTAATTGATCTCGCCCAAAACATATTGGAGATTAAGACAGAGTTTTTGTTATCTTCGGCGGACGTGATTGGCGCAGTTTGTAAGATCTCTGCTCTCCGAGCATAGGTCTCCATTCGATCCGGGTTTTGTCAAGATTTGAATATTTGTATTAACTTCTTTTTCGCCTTAGCCAACTCAGCTTTCCATCCTTCCGGTGTAGGTAAATGAGTACCAGCGTCTACTGGGAGCTAACCTGCGATGGATTGGTGTCCCGTCCTCTTAACACTACGATACCGGAGATAATCGCCACGGGCCACTTAGCTTGTAAATAAATATATCTTTTGTTATCTTAGGGAAGAACTATGGTGTATTCAAATGAACGATTCAGTCGTCAGCATGGCCTGTTACAACGACGGAAAGATTTTTGCTGCCCTTGCTGATGGTTCCGTCTGTGTACTAAAGGTAAACCTTTCAATAATCAGTTCATTTCCTAATACAACTAGACGCGTACACACGCTTTTACTAGGACTACATAGTGCTTGGATTCATAATTATGTTCTAAATTTTATTTATGCCAGGTTTTATGTTTGTATCCAAAATGAATGATTCAGCCTAAAAATTGCCGTTAGCCGCTCTGCTAATAACCTCGGAAACGCGAGCTATAATTCAAT
>JAOBRB020039435.1:0-15425 GCA_027575285.2 Zoanthus pulchellus | reverse complement strand
AAAATATATAGATTCCTGTCTTGTTTTGACAAGAAAACTTTAAGGTCCAGATTTAGTAATTACTCAATCGAAGATGGCGGCGAGTGAAAAAGAAGTTCAAATGCTGGTTGAGTTTCTCTAATGTAAACATTAAACTAAAGTTGAATTCTTAAATTATTGAATTCATGTAATTTGCCTAAAATTTAAAGTCGAAAAGTCGAGTGCGTATAAAAACGAAATGCGACTGAGCGATCTAAATAACCGAGCTAATTATTCGTTTTCAAAAATAACCTTTTGTTAAAGAGTCGTTGAACGGTTTTAAAGCTTTCAAGTAAGAGTTACTGTATCAGTTTAAGTCAAATCAAGCAAAGCTTTAGTTTAAATCTAGATTACAGAATCGAAAGTCAAAGTGGTAGTTTGCACTAGTCTGATTAAAGTAAAGTAAGGAAGGTAATTTTAAAGTCAGCTAGAATATCAAATTAAGATACGGTCAAACCTATGCTAATTAATACTCACTATACTCATGGACACTAATTTTACGGTTTGTTTTACAAAAGTAGTATTCAATAACTTGAGAAGAATCTTGAAAAGGTTAATCAAGCAAGAGTTAAACTCACCTTTGAGTTGCACTGAAAGTAAAACTACACAGATTTTGATGACCGTTTGTGCCGGCGTCATGCCTATTTATTAATAATGAGTTTCTTTCACCATGGTTCAATTTAGAGTTGGTCAGAATATTTATTCAAAACATCGCACAGACACAATTGGCTGGAAGATTAAAAAGATGTCGTTTTGAAAATACAGTACTTAAAAAAAGCAATACAGAATAGACTTAACGTCATACTTTGGTTAAAGTATGAAAACAAAAATTAATGGAGCAAAGTTTGAATTCTATCAAGAAACGTTTGGTTTCTTAGGTAAAATACGCTGTTTTTATAACGTTATCAACCGAACTATTTTCGTTTCACTTTTGAAAAACCAAACCATCAAATTAGTTTGTCTTTAGATCTCCAAGAATATTGCTTGGTGGTCGTCCGTTTATCCTAATAGTTATAATAAGAATTATAATTGAAAACGGATAGATGAACGAAACCGCTTACAGAGCAAAGCCGAATAGATCTGCATGACATGGATTATAAAATAAAGAATTTAACCAACGCTCACCCAATATTCTAGAAATTGGCAATTGTAATACAAACTTTTAAAAAATGTCTTACCACCGTAGTTAACTATCTTTGCTTTTGAAGTCTTCAAAGATAAATGCCTAAAAGCTCACGAACGTTAACTTACTTTTTTGTTATATTTCAAAATAAAAGTTTTTAAAATAAAAAGTCGAATAATTCTTATATCCTATATACGGACTTGATGAAAATGAAAATTTTGTAATTACAATAAAAAAAAGCTTCACGAAATGAATCTAACTGAGAAAAAAGCCGTGTTCTGAAATAATATCAAATTTGATTCAAGAGTGATTGAAAAACCATGCAATCAAATATTTTGTGGATTTTATACATTTAAATTTCAAAGCGGTATATGTTTGTAAAAGACGGCAAGTATACAATTTATTAGCAGTAATTTGAATATATATAGATAGATTGCTTTGTATAGTGATATGAATCTTTTTCGAGTTTTTTTTCAAATGAATAATTTTTTCGGAAGATACACAACAGACCAAATTTAATTAATATAAGTTACGTCCAAAAAGCTGACTTTGTTTCAGTTGTTTTTATACTGACAAAGTCAATCCCACCCAGATAAAACTTTCAATTCTTTAAAAAGAATTGAAAATTTTATCAGGGATTGAAATGAAATCTTCATCCATGCAAAATCCGCGCGCACGCGTTTCGTCAAAATGTATGTTGGAAAAAACAAACTTTACATTTTAAACGAAATTGCCTTAGTTATTAAGTAGTAATAAATGGGGAGGGGTATGAGCGTTGAAACAATTCCTACGGAACCCTCCAAACTCCAATGTTTTTAAGGTTAATTGGGTGAAAAAAGAACATCTCAAAAAAAGATGCCTCGAGGTCGTATTTGGCAGAATGGCTAACCAGAAAAAAAATAAACTCAAACATAGCGCGACCTAATTCGAACTTTTGTTATAGTCAAAAGTAATTTGACATTTGGAATTGAAGTGTAAGTTCAAAAATACATGTAAAAGCTAGAAGTAAGCAGTAATATTGTTTGTCTTCTTAACAAAATCTGAGCCTCAACAATATTCTTAGAATGTTCTTAAACTTTGACCAATTTTAGTGTCAATATTCACTTCAGTTATAATTGAGAGTATATATTCTTGTAAAAGAAATGGAAGAATGTAATAGACAGGGTAAAGGCGGTAAAGCATACTATCTAATGTTACATATCTTTATTGGCATTGCTTGTCATTGCATTGCAATTGCCCCAGTTTGAGAAAAACACTAAAATCGTCGAAACATGGAATATAGTGTATTCACTTAAATCTTATAATTGTATTGGCTGCTATGAAATAAAAGCCGAGTCAAGAAACTTTGAATTTTAAAATTGTAGTTTATGCTACTTTTTTTGAAACTTTTCACCGATTTCTTAATCAAAGCAAATATTTACAAACGAAGTCTTACATCTTGTAGTCGGATGTCGGTATCTCGCAACAAAGATTCATTGATTTGTAACTGGTGCCGGATTTAACAATTATCTGTAAAACCAACGAGAGAAGGAGTGACTCTTTGGCCAATTAGAGAAGCAGGTGAAATAAGGTTAATAATTAACAAGTAAGTTGAAGTAAGGGAAAGTCATTGACCTGATGATCAAACGAGTTTCCCGGTCGGTTAATTGAGAGATTTTCGAGCAAGTCCGTTGATTAGGTAAGTATCTTGACTAAACAGATGACTAACTTCTTTGTTTTGGATTGTTTAAGAGGAGATTAGTTTAACTTGATATTACAGAAAGAGAAGTCGATCAGATTAACCAGGCAGGTATCATGATTGGTGAGCCAAGCACGACTTTAGTCACCAGAATTCAAAAAAGCCAATCAAACGTACGACCTTCAAATTTGTTAGCTTGTTTTCTATTATCTCGGAATTGGAAAGGAAAACATCTGAAATGAAATGAATTATAAGTGAAGGAAATCCAGAGAGAGAAAAACGTAGAGTCAAAAGATGAACCCGTATTTGGAAAGTCGAATGTTCTTCAATGTATTCATTACGATGGAATGCATGAATCATGACACGAACGCAAGAAAGTGTTAAAGTGTTCTTTTTTCAAAAAATTATCTTAAACTTTTTTTTCTCGAGAAATATGAAAAGGCGATGTATTTATATTGTTTGCTTGTGATTCACTGCAGAACGCTGGATTTTCAGAGGGTGTGACCTCCTATTTAATCCACTAAACAATATTTGTTTCAATAACTCTAACATTCATATAGATACATAGACACATAACAGTATTTGAAGTACAATTTAAGTGTAAGGATAGCTCAGAAAGAATTATGTTTATGCTGTTTTGTTTGTAGCTTTTTGATAAAGTTTTAGGAATTATGTCACTGATTTACAAAATCAAGTTTAGTTTTTACCTGCATGAAATGTCGAGCTTTCTAAAAACAGCTCAACACTTGGTATGTATATATACTACAGTAAATTTTGAGATGAGGCAAGAAACGAGTAGTTAATTCATGTTTATTAAGAATATTTCTATCACTCACCATTTTTGCCTTGCGGTGCATTTTAAGGCTTGCTGTCTACATATAACCATAGCAACACATAGGTTAGGAATGAGTAATCGAAATCATAAACAAAAAATGACCAAATGCCAAAAGTCGGTAGAAAACACACTTACTTCCTGTGACCAGAAATACAAACTAAAACTCAAGATAAACTACAGCAGTTGCCGCTCTTTGACCAAAGAAAAATCAAGTTTGGTGGTAAGTATATAAAATCGACGGTCGGGAAGAACAACTTTACTTTCCACTGATCTCATCCTTGCTACTAAATTTCAAATTTCAATCAAATCACTTTTCAATTGGTTCCACTTGCGTCCACTTGAATTTACCAGCGCTAGGAATTGATTTTTTAAAGGTTTTATCCCTATGCAGGGTCGGACTTCTAAAGGTTTGAATTTTACAGAACACTGAGGCATAAGGTAAAATAAAAAAATCAATCGAAAACTACCACTAAATGCTTATCTAAGATAAAACAAATGTGTGCGGTTGCTAACCTTATACGTTTAATTTCTATAATAAACTTATTGGTTATAATTCATTTCCTTTTCAATTTAAGATAAGTATTTGGGGCGTAGTTATTTATTCATCTTGCAAGGTTAAATTAAACTGATGATTTCACGACTAATATCATTGCGCTCAGTTCTTCTTCTCACCTGTTCATATCAATAACTATTTACTCATACGAGTATTTTGAAGAAAAATTTTAAAGTAACGAAATATTTTAGAGCGGGGTTGGCAAAAGCGCTGTGGAGGTCAACTTTTCAAGAAAATAGGTACGCAAAGCGTACATGTGTCTACTGCCTTGTTTTGGTGCATATTGCTTTTATGTGGGGGAAACTGCAACAAGAAATCCATGTTTTCCATTGATTTATTTTATCATAAATAAATCTGGTCCTTTGATTTTAGAAAACACGTACGGACTAGACCTTGTTGAAATCACACTCTAACGCACGTGAGTGGCCTTCGTGCGATTTCACTTGTGATTGGTCGACATTAAACGCCTCCCGACTCTCCTCGGCATCACAGATCACTTATTGATCCTACGATTTTATATCGACAAGTTAACAAACTTTTTTCCGTCTTAGAGTCTACCTGCGTATGCGCAGTAGATACAAAAAAGTAATAATCTTTTGTTGCGGTCCATAAAAAAAATGACAGAACATTTCTGACAATTGTGTAAGCCTCTTTTTGCGGGCTCAACCAGAGCACACAACCTTGTTCTTGGAGCCTGTCACAGTGCGAAAACTTATTAATAGAAAAAAATGGCGAATCAAAAAAGTAATGAGCCCCGTTTTGATATAATATCAGAACATTTTGCTGATAATTTCATCTGTATACATTCATTTTTGAACGATTAGACTCAGTTTTAGCCTTATGGACTACGTATGAGTTTGAATTGCCCATTTGGTTTTATGGGATAATATAACAATATAGTTGATGTTCGCGGGCGTAAATATGTTTTGGGCCCGACTCAGGCTCATTTTAGCCCGAGCGCAGCAGAGCATTTAGCACAAAAACAAGAACATTTTGCTACTTCAGAAACGCGGCCATTTATTTAATGAAAGTTGTGTTCTAGCGGCGGGGCTCTAATATATTAGAGCCCGCCAAAATGTCCGTTAGAGCCCAGATAACACGCCACAATGCTCGCCAAAGTTAATATAATGATTCATAGTCTATTCGCCCTCGAGGTCTAGTAGTTAGATGTAAGCTTCATTTGAAGAGGTAACCTTTTGCGATGTTACCGATAGAACGCGTTTACCGACTGAGTTATAAAGCTACAGATATTATGGGGTGTACTCAAGTGACTGCAGTAGTTATTGTTACCTATGAGCCAGGCAAGTTCTTATTGGATTCTGGGGAAAAATCTGAATTTGCCGGATGCAGCTGGCATGGGTCTTTTTGCAATACAAACTAGTGGCGCTCTTATGTGACCAATGAAAAGAATCTCCATAAGGGTTCCACCTTTGCAAATTCAAAGTTTTAAAACGATTTCTG
This sequence comes from Zoanthus pulchellus, assembly GCA_027575285.2. Lineage (NCBI taxonomy): Eukaryota > Metazoa > Cnidaria > Anthozoa > Zoantharia > Zoanthidae > Zoanthus > Zoanthus pulchellus. Next base: position 9,757 of record JAOBRB020039435.1, on the reverse strand, counting down.
TTATTAATGAAACAAAAATAACAAATTACAACAATTGACATTTTGTTATGTTTCACAGAACACGCAGCTTAGAATGTCAAGTCTAGCAGAAAATTGTACAGCGTTTGGTTTATAAAGAATATTATAGTTAGGTCAGAAAATACACAGCGTATGAACCAAACAAAATTCATGGTAAAGGTTACTCCTACCATGCTTTATACAATAAGACCCTTTTCGAAAATTTCCAAATAATAAAGATAGAGGGGAGTTGTGTAGAAACACTAATTTTTAAAACTACTGTAGTTTAACTCTTGGAATGAAGACACGTTCCAATCAACATGTATTTTTAACCATCTTCAGTTTTCTGTTTCTAAATTGATTTCATAAGCAATCTAATCGTAAATCAGCTAGAATATTCTGTTAAACATTCCTTGGCGTTTCCCTGCAGGGTCCAATCATGCACTGGCCGACGAGTTGTTTTGTGTTTATTCTCGTTTGTGTCACTGCAATGATTCAAGCCAAGTCAATTAAGAAGAAACATTACACAAGCAAGAATTATAGGCAAGATGATAAAGGTTAAAATGCAAGGGGTTATGTTTATTATTTATCACACAAACCTCTCGTACGTAATATAGCTTTTGTAAAAGACTTTTGTTTGATGAGAGCTGAAATGTTGTTACATTATATCATTTCTTAACTTTGTTTCCTAAAATTCTCTTTGTAGAGTATGTTGTGTTTGGAATCCTCGCAACAATTAAATTCCAGATCCTAAAACTGGAGTAAAAATGCTGTAGTTTTGATCTCAAACTAAATGAATACTTTAGTCTTAAATAACTGATTTAATAGAACTACTATTCAAAGTAAACTCATTTTTATTCCCTTTTCAAAAGGCTATAGTTAATTAACAATAATTGGCCTAATAGTTGTTCCTCACTTCAGAGGCATACGAATCCACAAGGACCAAATATAATTTCCAGCCTCTCTGAAGCTGACTATTATATGTTTGCAGTCAATATTTGTTTCACATAAAAATCATTAGACTGAACGAAAAATGTTTTGTTATACTTCAGATGAGAATTGCCGAGATGCATTTCCTCATTGTGACTTCAACAAGTGTGGCTTGAAAGACAGACACGTGTGGATGTATAAAAACTGCAAAAAGACTTGCCTCACGTGTGAACCAGGTATTCCAACACGCTCAGATGTTGTTTTTTTTTCAATTAGAAAGCGTAAAAAGATATATAAGTTCTGAGTCTATTTTTTTCCTCAAAAACTGATTACATGATATAAACAAAGAGACAGGTTCGCTTGTAAGGTGATGTTGGCGAATATTTTAAAACGTTCTTTAAAAATAAACAGCAATATGCGAGTAGTTTAACAAAAATATCATTGTTTAAAAGTATTGAAAAAACCAAGAGGGGGCGGCGAAATTAAGAGTGGTTTGCAAATTATTTTTTTTTTGCAGCCAAAGGCTGAGTTGTCGTAGACACCGCTTGCGCTCGACCCAGACTCCATACGTGACCTCGGAGAACAGCATCACTGCCTGATTTCACAAATAGTGGTCAGTTTTGCTGAGGGAGGAAAACCGGAGTATTTGCAGAATAAACCTCGAACCATGTTCAGAGTTCGGGAGTCAATCTTAAGTCCTAGAAGGGAGGACGCATGTGATGAATGCAACGCCATCCTAACTCTCCTAAGAAAACAATATCAAATCACGTTTTTACACGCGCTGTTAGCCTGTTACTTGCTGCTAGCGTATTTCATATTTCCACTGGATCGAAAGGATCGAAAGGATCTTTAACTACTGTGCACAACGGCCATTTTACAGATCTTTTTTCAAATTCAACCATGTAACGTGGTCGATCCCTTTTCTTTATCAAAATCATTTACCACAACACGTTCGAAAATATGTAGCTACTAACCCTTACAGCATTTGCTCTTTTGGATTTAGCTCAGCCGGATAAAACTGTCAGAGAATGTTGCGAATTATCTAATCTATAAATAAAAAAATAAGAGAGGTGTAAAAAATACTTGCTTAAGCTTTGAAGCTCTAACTGGATTGTGTTTTGGTTTGAAGGTTTACTTCTGTTTGATGATGACACACGATGTAATGGATGGAAGAGGGATAAGTTCTGTACGCTGACTCCACGTCACCAAAAATACATGCTGAGACATTGTCAGTACAGTTGTAAGGGGGTAGCGAAGCTCTCTGATTGGCCAATGCAGACACCACAAAGACCACCACAAGCTTTTGGTCCTGGAAACCCATTCAGGCCGCAACCCCCATTCCAGCAACCTCAACAGTATGGAACGCAATATCCCACTGGTCAGCAGTATCCCCAGCAACAGTTCGGACAGCAATACCCTACTAGTCAGCAGTATCCCCAGCAACAACCTTGTGGCCAACCGCCTTGTCCAGGCTTAGAAAATTTTGGTCAGCAGTATCCCCAACAACAACCTTGCGGCCAACCACCTTGTCCAGGCTTAGAAAATGTTGGTCAGCAGTATCCCCAACAACAACCTTGTGGTCAGCAATCTATTGACCCCTGTGGAGGAGGCCAGCAGAATCCCTGTGCATTACAACAACAACCACAACAGCCATGTCAGCCACAGTACCCTGGCGCACAGCCTGGTTATCCACAACCTCCTCCACAGCCACATTTTCCGCTACCTCCACAATTCCCGCCACCTCCAGAACCTGAAAAAGAGTCTGAAAAGGAGTCCGAAGAAGAGAAAGAAAAAGAAGAAGAAAAAGAGAAAGAAAAAGAAAAGGGCGGCCACAAGCCTTCCAGGCCTTATGTTCCACATTATCCCCAGCCTCCCTACCCTGGGCAAGCACCCTATCCTGGAAGAGTACCCTACCCAGGACAACCGCCCTATCCCGGACAAGCTCATTACCCTGGTCAAGCTCCCTATCCTGGCCAAACACCTTATCCCGGACAAGCACCCTACCCTGGTCAATCACTATATCCCGGTCAAGCACCCTACCCGGGTCAAACTCCTTATCCTGGCCAAGCACCATATCCTGGTCAGTATCCATACTCGCAGCAAGGTAATTACCAACAGGGATATAGTCAGCCATCATATCAGCAACCAAACACTCAACCCATGCCAAACCCAGCTGTCAGTCAGGTTAACGCTGCCCAGACACAAAGTGCGGCTCAACCCCAGACCCTACCGGAAGCTCAACCTCAGACACTACCGGAAGCTCAACCTCAGACCCAACCGGGAGCTCAACCTCAGACCCAACCGCCTGTCCAACCCCAGACACAACCGGCAACTCAACCTCAGACTCAACCACCTGTGGAAACTGAACCTAATCCAGCTACTCCACAAAACGATGAACTCTTTATTCCACCAGCAGATGATCCCGCTGTGAAGAGAGCTCGAATGCCCAACAGATACAGGATACATGCATGAAATATCTGGTAGGACATAAACATAATTAGTATTATTACTAAGTTATAGGATTATAAACGGCATAATAGTTGGTGAAAAAATGTTCCGAAAAAACGTTTTAGTCTAACTTGCTTCTTGTTCAAACATTGAGCAGGTAGTCCATTTTATTTTGCTCTGGATGAAAACCAAAGTACTTCGGACTAATCTGTGAGAAATATGATAGTAGACGGATCCAAACGCAGGAATTTTGCTGGGTGGTGTGACCATACTTTTTTGGGACCACCTCATGAGATGACGTCATTTTGTCACATCATATCTAAGAGTAGCTTAGACTCCTTAGAGTATTTTTGCTGTGCTAGCAATTTAGATTTTATTCTGATTTATTATTAAGATTGTTTACAGGTAAATAAATTGCTTTGCGGTTATCATTTTCTATCGCAAATTTTATTTTTTCTTCATTCTTTTGATAATCTAGTGGACTAATCTAACATCTATCGTAACTGGATTCTCGGAGGAATTATCGGCTAGATAAGGTCAATATGAAGGAAAAGCATGATAAAAGCAAGGCATTGCAAAACGATGTGCCTCGCATTTTAGAATAAATGTAAAACATCCACAGTGAGACGTCTTATGTTTTAAATTGTGTTACTAAGTTAAAGTGAAGTTATACTAGACATTCAGAGCAACAGATTAAGTTTTGTTTCTAAAATGTTTTTAAATTTTGGATAATTTAACTGACTTTTGTTGTTTTTATGAGGTTGTTCTTAGAAAAAGGCGTGTACTTGCATGTGTTCTAGAGTAAGTAGCTTTTTACGGTTGATAAACTTTAATCAATCTTCTAATAACGTATATTAAAATGCTCAAAAGTACTCTTTATTTACTATAAACATTAATTTTTTTTCTCCCTTTCTCTCCCTATTTTTCTAAACAGAGTGTCACAGGATTGACAAAATTGTTTGTACCAGCACGGTGACCTCATTTCCAGAAACTTTAACGAGGGCATAACTGCGTATAGAGACGTTGGCAATCCCAAAGGATTGAAAACGACAGCCTGGGAACATTAATCTTGTTTCTGAACAGCATTTATTTTCTTGTAACGTTGCTTTTTTTGTTTAAATAAAACTATCTGAAATTCTGTCTCAGCTGCATTAATTGGTGTAGTCACTTAATTGGTTAGTCTATTTGGTAAGGTGCCTCAGGTTCGCATTCAACTCCTGTGTTTATGTATGAAGAGCATGTCTGTCATGTGAAAGGTCTTTTTCCACATTTGAGTAGCCGAAAAAGACGGATGAATTTATATCCGGGCAGTCTGTGGAGCTGAGCCCACAATTTGAAAAATATAATACCAGCGGAATTACATAATTTAATGACAAAAGCCCTGAACATAACAAAGGTGGATATTCCCATTGCAATGAAGATCATTGCGAAAAAGAATAATTAAAATGGAACATCGCATTTCATGAGATAGAGGGTTGCTTTGTTTTGGCATTACGGATTTGTTCCGGAATTATGTTCGACTGAAAGTGCACTAATAACAACTTCCGTCATAATTAACTGATACAGTTTTCTATTGGGTTAGATAAGCATTACAAAAAATGAACAATGATAGCCTTTTTTTATTCTTTTAATATGTTCAATTATGAATCTATATGTTCAGACTTTAGAATTCATTAATTTGTTACAAGTTGCCGCATTCACAAATGAACGTAAACATGTTTCAGTCCAAAAGCTCTTGAGGAGTCAAGGACACAAATAGACTTAGAAAAATTTGTTCTAACTATAGCTGCTTGCAAGAGTTAGATTTTTCCTTTTATTATTGTGTTTTATTTCTGTGACACAAAAGGGGATTTAAATTGGGAATTGCGATGAAAAAACGTTAACAACATACAAGTCAAGACAGTTATATTGTGCTTTCTTATCAATTTGGCGTGTTTTAATAAGACTGAAAAATATATACTCAAGTTGTTTCCAAAGAGATACGAAAAAGACCGCTGGTTATTTTCAGATAACTGTTTATAGCAAAACGGTTGTTTTTGCAAACTAATGTCCAACTTCATTGAACTGCAGAAAAAATGTTGTAAAAACTGTTTTTTTTTTCAATCTCTGTCAATAGAGGCTTAAAACTGATCTGAGTTGTCTCAAGCTTCCTTCATGAGCGTGGACTAATAGAGTAGTTCGTCATCCCTATATTGTTTATTTTTTATCATTAAGATTTAAAGTCTAGTAAGACCCTTCAATAATATTACATTTCAAAAATTAAATTTTTTGCAGTTCCTGTTACGTATTTTGAGTTTTGAAACGTGCAACTAGTAATATAATAAGTTTGGGGACAGCTGTTATTTTTGACCGAGCATTATTTCCATTATCAAGTCCTGGTGTATAATGACGTAAGACAAGGTAGCTGTTTAGCTTCCGGTTCAACACTAAAACTGTCAACACAAGATTTCCTTTGTTTCTGGTTTAGAGCACTGTGAGAAACAGAGAAATTCATGCAGTTTTAAAAACTTTGTCATGTTTTTCCTTATAAACAAAAAACGTTTGCCTATACTGCTACGTCACAGGTACCAGTCCCCTACTCCCGGCCAAAATTTAAAATCCTTACATCTTTTTATTAATAAACATACTAATTAGCTGTTCTGTGCCAACATTGCATATACTCCAAATGTAATATATAAACACAGATCCCTGTTATGTCTAGAAAAGAATCCTATCAACTCACTATAATAAGGAAGTTTCAATGTTAAGTCATGCATTACTTGAAAAGTTTAACAAAACCTATTAAACTACAAAAAATCTCTTTTCTGAATAAAGCTGATAAGTTCTTTACATGAACTCTTAAAAGTAAAAGATTGATCCTCAATAGATTATATCGAGAAAATCACCGTGCATATGAAATACCTGCCGGTCGAACAATGAACGAACTTTAACGTCAACTAGTACCAGAAGTTGCGTCTAACTGTGAACTTCTTTCACACGTCGACATGTTGCACCTGTGATTCAAACATGTCTTCTTAAAAAGAATTTTTCTGAGGGAAAAGGAAAAGTTCTTAACAGATTGATATCTATTTATTGTGCAAAGCCTTAAAACTTGCAAGTGAGTAAGTATGTCTCTACCCGTTTAACGCCACAGCTAAGACAAAACAATTAGTACAAGTACTTAATTAACTTCTTTAATGAGTTCGGTTAAAAAGTATTTTACAATTACCAAATATATTAAACGATGCTTTGTCTACTATCAGCACATGCAGTATTTTATTTCTTATCTTGTTCTTCAAAACAATTTTGAGGTTATAAACTTATAGTAACGGATGTACTTTGAGGTATCATTAGACCCTTCAGTTCATTCCCTGGGGGAGTTTTCAATTATAAGTTATTAAATCAATATGTTTTGATTCTTAATGTTGTTGTGTTTCTTTAGAAAAACACAAGAGATAGTGTTAGTTGACATAAAAGTGAGAGAACGTTTTGAATGTACTTCAGTAGTCGTTTGTAGTCCAAGCAGATAAAACAAGAAAAATTCAATACGTTATGAATTACTATTATATGTCTAAATTATTTTTTTGTGACCAGGGCCCAGTTGTTCAAAAGCCGGTTAGCTCTAACCCAGGGTTAAATGTTTTACCCACGATCTTGTTAATGAATTAATTCTTTCTGTATATGTTTACACACCGAACGCATTCCAATGATATTTGTCAACGATAAAAAAAAACATTTTAGTAGTGTCTCTGGGAACTGTAGTGTAGATAGATACCATGAGCACACTCAAATAACCCACGATTGTTTAACAATTTCAGAAAAAATAGATTAAAGCTTTACGCACAACTGCCGACTGTTGTGTTAAAAATGCATCACCGCCCGCCAATCTTGATGTTATGCTTTGTCTTCACTGCGGCTATAGGTAAGCGATTTGAAAGAAAATGTTTATGTACTTAATAGAATTAAGTAAACAAATGCTAATCGTTTGCTTTCCATAACTAAGTGCCTTTGCAATCATACCTGGCTGAAAAAAAATTCTCTTCAACAATAGAATATTTTTCGGTTTCATTGTTATTATTACAAGCATCTCACAGCTAAGGTTTTGGCTGTTTTTATACTAGAGACGCATTATACATCCGTGAGACGCATTATACATCCGTGAGACGCATTATATATCCGTGAGACGCATTATATATCCGTGAGACGCATTATACATCCGTGAGACGCATTATACATCCGTGAGACGCATTATATATCCATGAGACGCATTATATATCCGTGAGACGCATTATATATCCGTGAGACGCATTATACATCCGTGAGACGCATTATATATCCGTGAGACGCATTATACATCCGTGAGACGCATTATACATCCGTGAGACGCATTATATTTCCGTGAGACGCATTATTTATCCGTCTGTGGACACACGTATAGGCAAACTTTTGTTGTTCGTCTGTTTATATGTAGCTATATAACTAATATAAAGACGGGCACAAGACGAACTTTCTTCAACGACGGACTAAACAAAAACGTTCGCGTGGACGAATAAATTTCCTGTGTGTCAAAACGAAGCAGACGAAGATCGCTAAAAAGAATACTAGTTCCCATTCCTTTCTATTTGGAAAAGAGTAATTCTTAACATGTTCGTCTCATGTATAATTCGTGTTCTTACTCGTCCCGTCTTGATATTAGACGTATAAAATGTAGAACGTACAGTCTGTGTAGACGGATAATGCGTCATGTAGTATAAAAACAACCAATGATTACTCAGGTTCTAAAACATAACAGGCCATTTTCGCGATCGAGTTCCCTTATGTCTCTGGTTCAATGCGAGTCTATATATTATGTGCAAAGTTATTCTTATAAAAATAACTTTGATTTGCGTGAAAATGAAACTGAATGCAGAATTCCTTTTCAAATGAAAAGTTTCACACTTAGACTCATTTTGAATCAGAGGGACAAGAGATCTCAAAAATGTCCTATCGATTTAACATATATACCGGAAATGGTCTACATATCTACCAAAAGTTGCTTTTCACTTAGTCTTAGCAGGCAAAATATTTAAAATAAAAAAAAGGGAAAAAAGAAATTTTGCTTGTTCAAAAGAATGTTTCTTATACTTTTTATGAAGTGAAGGAAATGTTAGATAAAAATTATGTGCTAATAGCTCTTATTGCTACTTTCATTGTTGATTACTTTCTATCAGAAGTAGCCACACCCCAAATAAGCGCCGCACCAAAACCTCGTTTCAATTGATAAGCGCCGCGACGCGTAATCAAGGACTTACGGTAGTCAATAACCCGGGTTCAAAGTAATGAGGCCAGTGCGTTTTGACGTAATTGCTGGCTCATCATTGCATGCCAATGCAATTGACCTTTGATGTGGTGACCGCTTAACGCCTGTAACTGCCCGGTAGAGATGTGTTCCAAGTATAATTGTCCAGAATTGAGCTTCTTGCTACTGCTCGCAGAGAAGAGGACAGAATTGCAAATAAGGACGGCTAAAAATCTCACATTTCCGGTTCGTCCTTTTTGTTTCTTGCCTAAAACGTTCTGATAGAATAGAAAAGTGATTGAAGGGTAATTTAAATGGAGATGATAGAAAACTTTATGGTCGCCATTTATGAATATTTAACAATTATTCCAAGAGCGCGCGTTGGATATGAGATGGTAAATAGCCAATGAGGAGCGTATCCCCGAGTTGGCTATAATCATCTCATATCCAACAAGCGCGAATGGAATAACTGTTTTATTAAATTTCATGAGCTTTCCAAACCTTTCGATACTTGAAAATATCAATAAACTCTTGATAAATTGATAACCGAGACATTTTGTTAGTTAGTTAGTTTCCATATATGGTCATTCGGTATATGAGCTGATAACCGAGATTGAGTGAACCAATCAGAACGCTAGAAACGCAATATTCAAGGTTTCAAGGTTGAAAATTTAATAAAAGGTCTATTTATGAATTTTTTCTGAACACTAAAATAGGTGAGCACTTTCTTTCTAGATATGTCTAGAGTGCAAGTCAGAAGAAACTTAGAAAATGAATATGACCCATCGAAAGGTAAATAATGAAAAGTTTATGGTATATAGAAATACTATGAGCTTTGAAACTGCCAAGAGCAATGGCAGCGAATGGGTGATACTGATAATTTCCGTACAGAGGCATACATGCATTCAGTTTCATCGAGTACGACTAAAGAAATTAGGGCCTGAGTAAGGTTTAGTTTTTAGGCCCGGCAATGCGTTTAACTTAACGGAGTAATTCACTTTTCAACTGTTACAGTTAGCCAGTTATTTATTTTGATAAATAATAAAGCAATTAATGAATGAGGCTGAATAGGATATGAAGAATTAATGAATGAGGCTGAATAGGATATGAAGAATTAATGAATGA
>JAOBRB020039328.1:0-15426 GCA_027575285.2 Zoanthus pulchellus | reverse complement strand
TATTCATTTCATATGTATAATTTTATATAATAAACAGAAAATTACATGTCCGCTTGGGGATACGAATTTTATCTTCTTGTGTTGAAAATATCTCTTTCAACACTCGAAGATAAAATTCGTATCCCCGCGCGGCCATGTAATATCCTCTATATAGCATACTACATCATACCATATGATATCTTATCCTACCTTATACAACCCATGTCATGTAATACCATGTTACATCATATCATTTATCTTATCCTACCTTATACAACCCATACCATCCCATACTATAACAGAAACTAGTGAGGGAAGTGAACCAAATATGAAACATTTTCTTATTATATAATTAAGTTTTGAGATACTACAGAATGCAAAACAAAAAAATAAAAAAAAACAGATGCAAATATAAATTAATGATTTATATACATTACCATTATAGTGAGGATACATGTCAGTTTAATCATTTTAAATTACATGTTTTTACTAAGGTCTAGTAAACAAAACATGCCTCCTAGACCTAAGCTTTCTATTATCTAATCTAATTAGTTTATTCATAGAGTAGTTTAAATGTACTAGATTTAACTATACACTTTAAGGATGGATAGCCCACATATAGTCATTTGTATTTGCCTTCTCACAGGGTGAAATAATATATTTCTGTTGTCAGAAATGTTGTAGAAACTTGCACTGTTCTCATTTTTTAGCATAAAATATGTGCAGCATACATAAAATTTTGTTTGTGCTGGGTTTTCATTACATGAAATACAGCTTTAAAAGAGCTGGTAACTGAAAATGGACAAAATATACAGACCAAGAAATTTTGCCAAAATGAGCACAACAATATTTTGAGCAAAATCTCTTACAAATGCATTGTTTTGTGTTGTCTACTAAAATCTAAGTGGTGTTTTCAAAACAATAAAACTTAAGCTTAAAGATACTAAAAAATATCTGACAAATTGGACAAAAGTCAAATGTAAAATGTCAAGTATTCATTTGAAGTATCTTGATTATGATCGAGAAAGGCCTGTTAAAACCACAAGCATAGTGTTCCATGTTGATTTCATTTTCAAAATAATAAAACTTCGCTTAAAAACAGACAAGTCAGTGATAAAAGTCAAAGGTAAAATGTCTAGTATTCAAAACCTCGACTATGACAGGAAAGGACTGTTAAAATCATATCAAAGCACAAAAAGACTCAAAAACAAGGATAACTGGCTAAATTGATAAATAATTCCATAAAGAATGAAATTATCATTTGATATTGTAAAAGTAATTCAGCAATTTAAGCACTTCACCAGAGTTTTCTCTGCAACATGGCGTCTTGAGTTTGACATCCCACATGCATGAACAAACTTTATTTTTTCAGTATAAGTATACCAAACATTTCTGAAACAAATCGACCAAGTTGTTGTTTCGGAATCAAGAAACAATTAAAACCCGAATAAAACTCCCACTCTCACTCACTCACAGGCGATAGCTTAGTGTCAAGGCCTATTATGAGGCACTATTTGCAAATAGCGTAAGAGATTTTTATATTTTCAAAGAATTGCAAAAGCTCTCCAGGCGCTCAAGTGAGTTCAGGACGATAGCAAATCAAGTAAAAACTGGCTTACATCTAAATATTAAAAAAAGATATTTACATCTTTATAGAACAGGCCATTAAGTAAATTGAAAGCTTTCTTTCTAATTTACAAAACAACTCTTCAGCATTTACTTATTTACTTATTTACCTCCAAGCTTTAACTAGTGATTGTTGGTTGTTGATTATCTTAAAAATATTCAGTCCTTTATTGCTTAAAGTGTAAACCCGTTAAATATATAAAATATGTTTCCTTAAACAAACAAAATAAAATGGCACAAATACTATAATGTTCAGTTGTAGTCATTAATTACAAGCATTGTGATTCAAGCACAAATGTTCTTAATCACTTGGGGCAACTTAACATTTTTCTTTTGTCTGTGGAACTCAAGCCATCGCTTCAGCACTGGCAGCCTATAATTAGCTGGACTGCCAGATAAATAAGCTCCAGGTACATCTTTTTGACTAGAACAATCTCCTCCATCTCTTTTCTTTAAACCGAACTAATTATAAATAATTATAATATAGATAGGACCCTACGTGTGCTCTGATTGGTCGAAAATCTCAGAGCACGCGTAGGGTCCTATCTATATCATAAATCACCTGCGGCTTGTGGTTTTTACATTTCCCTCGTGTTCTCAAAAAGTCGTTGTGTTTTGTTAAATATAATGCGAAAATTCAATCTCCTCAGTAAGCTGTTATAATCAAACAGACTTTGTTTGGATTTCGATCCCAGCATCGCTCATGACGTCAAACTGTGACCGCATTTAAAAAGAGTGATATTGTCACTTGATCATCCATATTTTAACTGTTAGTAGCTGCTATTGTGAGCCGCTCAGCGAACTTTCTAAGACCCCCAGAAAACCTGTATATATTTGCAAAGCGCTTAGAGCTTTATAGGATAAGCACTACATAAATACTGCATTATTATTATTATTATTATTATTATTATTATTATTACAAAAAGTGGTTCTTAGAATAAAAACATTAATAAAAAATAAAAAAAGGTCTTTTTATCAGAATTCATTAAGATTTCTGTCATGCAATGGAAATTCTTAAAAATGGTGTAAATGAGAGACAAATGATATAAAACAGCAAATACAGTTTCAAGTTTTGTATTAACTTCTTTACACTATGACTATAACTAAACATAAAGCCTCTATAGTATGACTTTTGCAATTATAAATTATTTTTAGTTATACCCACTTGGTTAATAGAAAAGATAAAAATCAGTTTGCACTGTTAACTATAAAAACCAATACTGTAGGTAGTAATTTTAAAGTGTGAATAAAGTTTTAGAACTTAGAACTTAGAATAGATACACCCTTATAAGATTTCTCTAAAACGGCCGCGATTAAAAACGTGTGCAAGTGACTTGGCACTTTATGGGATCTAATAGCAGGCAGTGTTGTGTGTTGGAAGCTTTCTAAGCTAGACGATGTTACTACTTCACCTGGAAGTGAGTTCCAGACTTTGAGTGTTTGTGGGAAGAATGAGTAACTATGTGCTAATACATTTGCCTGTGGCCTATGGTTGGTAAGATTATGGCTCCTAGTGGGCTTATGGAAACTGGTGCGTATAACTCAATCAGGAAATTGACAGTTTATAATCTTGACCATTATGGAATTTATAAAAAAGAACTGACTGGTTAAGCAAACGTCTATGTTCTAATGTATCCCATCCAAGGGAATCTACTAAATTAGAATTGCTTGTAGTGGATTTGTATTTATTGCACACAAAACGGGTTGCATTCTTCTGCACTTGCTCCAGCTGATTGACATCTGTGTCAGTGTGAGGATTCCAGGAGGAGGATGCATATTCTAGCGTCAGACTCACTAGTGTCTTGTAGACTCTTTCCTTTACCTCACTGCAACAAGGTTTCAGTGTTCTCCTTATTAGGACCAAGGTCTTGTTGGCTTTAGCAGCAACTTTAGAACAGTGCGCACCCCAATGAAGGGTTTCGGAGCACCTAACATCATTGAGGCTTTTTTCAAGGACTTCAGAATTAGCTGAGTATGTAGCTTCAAAAGGTTTGCGCTTGTTCGTAATATGAAGAAGTGGACATTTGGATACATTAAAGTCTGGCTTTTAGCCTGCTTTTGCCTTAAATTAGTTTTAACAATTTTTTTCTTTTATTATGAGTGGTTCGCAAAGGTTTCAAAATTATTTGAAGTAGGCGGCTGTGTGTGCGGCTTTTGCTTTTATCATTCTAAACGACCAGGGCCTTTGTTGCCACTGCTGCTTTGGCGTAGGTTGCACTGTGCTTTGCAGAGTTTTTGAAAAACGTCTACAGATGCACCAACACCCTCTCGACTACCTTGTCACCACATGCAAGTGCTAATTTGTGGCATATGCAGTGAACCTTCAACATGTGCTTGCATTCTCTACATAGCTGAGCAGCTACTCCACCTTTTCCCAGTCATAACACTGCAGCCATCTGTTGCGAGCGCAGTTTTTTCTGTCTTGTCAAACTCTGCTGTCCCCAGCTGCCTTGTTAACGTGCTCTTGATTGCACTGGCATTGGCAGCAGTAAATTCTTCCAAAACATTGTTAACTGCAAGAAATTTGAAATCTGGCTTGCGACAGTCTTGATCAACATATACTGAACAAAGCTGATCAGTTGCTCTTTGTTTGAGATATCACTCTCTCTGATTGTTTCGCCGAGAATAAGAAACATCCGTCTCACAGAACCTGCCGACTTATGGTCATAGTACAGGATATTAGAGAGATTTAGTAATCTGGGCAGTTCAACAAGTCGAACAAATTTGCAGTTGGGAAGTTCCTCTTTTGCAATCCAGTACAAGCTCAAAAAGATGTTATGGTACATCTCCTCTTTTATCTCTTCTCTCTTATCAATCTGCTTCTGGAATGTGGAAACCTTTGTCTTGTTCTTGGGATTTGAACAATCATGTTTTCTGCAGAGTAGGCAGAACATTCCGTTGCCCTTCTCAAACACCAGCCAGTAAAACCATGTTTTCTTACTGTAGCTCAATTCTTTATCAAATATCCAATGATGCTAAAATTTGTCCCTTGTGATATGCTTGATTCTTTCATTTTCTGTTTTGCTAATATTTGTGCAGTGATTATCATTTGCAGCAATGATAGCTATGTAAGTGTAAACATCATTTTTTCTAGCAAAAAAAGTTTCTAGCATCTCTTGTTGGAACTGGCTTGGAAGCAGCCTTTCTATTTGAGTCACTTACTAGCACGGTATTGCATTGAGTTTCCGTTTTTCTGTTTCTGTTTTTTTCTTGTTAACATTGTTAGGACATGCATCTGTGTTGTCACCCACTAACAAAGTTTCTGTACTGTCTGTACCTTCAAGACTATCTACAAGAGACCAACTCTTGTTTCGCTCCTCTAGAATTCGGGAATCTTACCGTTTTCTTTCAATTTGGCTTTAATTGAGGTCATGAATGTGTTTGCCATGAGTTGACCAAGGGGAGAACCCATAGCAACACCGTCCACTTGCTCATATAAATTTCCATCAAACTGAAAAAGTTGATGTTTTACTGCAATTTGTAGAAGTTCTCTTAGCTGCGTCGGTTGAAGATTGGTGCCATGGTTCTTGTTAAACCAATTTTCGCGGAAGGTGAACACATGCAAACACTTGAAATGACATTTTTTGTCTCTCAAATAATTTTAATATTTTGAAAAGATGTAAAAATAACTGGGACTGTCTCATGTTTGAGATGCTTTTTATTCGTGACTTAAAACCTAATCTAAACAAACAAAAAGATTCAATTAGCTCTAAGTTGTTTTAAATTCTAAATTTTATTCGCTTCGCTTCCTGATTTATATGCATTTATTAGCATGGATTGTCCCTAGTGTATTTTTAGAACAATGTGCATTTTTAATCCTTTATATTACTAGCCAATTTTATATTCAGTTTTAACTTGATAATGGTGTCAAGCAAACATTGAAACTTCAATTCTCTTTTAGCGTTAATTTTTATAACCAAAGTTTTTAAAATCAAACTTTTGATAAGATGTTTAGTTGTAACAGGCCAAACCAATGTAATATGTGCTGTAAAATGTTATTTTTATATACATGTACTAAACGGGAATTTATTAGATTTAAATTATTCAGTCTGTAGATTCTGTTTTATGGCATTCTTATAAAAAAAGCTGTAACATCACTGACGATCTGACTACGTATATCGTACTTGTAACTTATAGATCATAGACGCCCTGAAATTGACTCAAAAAATTAAAACTGCCTTTATATAAAACCATGATCAGGGAGCTTTTTGTATAAATCCGTTTTGTAAAATGTGATTTATTTAACCATTTGACTCACGAAGGCCATGCATCAAGTTTCTCTGTATTTCCTGGAGCAAAATGGTGGTTCGAGATTCACTTTCGACTCAAAATCAAAACATATATGCATTGTAGAACTTTCAACCAGAAATAAAAACGAAAATCAATTGTTTAATTGTTAGTTTTTTTATTTTTTAACTTTATAATTTAAAAATATTGTAAAACAGTATTAAAATCTTTTAGAGAAAATCAAAAATTTATAAAAATTATTAATATGTAAAGTTTGTGCCATTATATGCAGGCTGCGATTGATAAATAAAAATGTATTTAAGAAAATATGACTTAAAAAAAACTAAACAAACTTTTTCAAAATTGGAATTAATTAAAAGAAAAAGTTTTTTAACTTAAGTTTTTATAGTTCTATGCTCAGAAATAGCGTTAAAAGCAATATTTCATGCGTGTATCTTCACAAAACTTGACACTTGATGAAACACAATGTCGATTGCACAAACAGTTCCTGATGCATGCAAACTTCCAAAGTTTTATTTTGCTTCATTTAAGGTTTTACAACAAAATATTGTTGTAAATGGAAGCAACTTTCGTCTGTAAAAATTAATTCTAATTGCTCACTAACAAATCCATCAACTATAACAAATATAATTTACTTTTATCATTATTTATTGTGTATACTGTAATATATGTTTGTAGAGATTTGTTTTGTGTGTTACAATCTGTAAATAAATGATGCATGATGATGATGATGATGATCTATAAATTGTCAATGCTATTCTTCAAGCGTCTTGGCAAATATTGGAAGACCCGAAGCAAGTTAAAAACAATTACAAATTATTGTACAGAGCTTTTTTTTAAAACTTAAATTCTGTTTCCGTTGTCGCACTATTATAGAATTCTTCAAATACAAACTTCTTGACTGCTTGTTTATTCTCTGTAAAAATAAATCTCTTGGTTTCCAAAACCTCAAACATTTATAAATAAGAACTATGAATAAAGATACAAGATTTCTGTAGAATTTGTACTCAATTTCCCTTCATTGTATGACCATTTGGAAGCTTCTCCAAATAATTAAAAATACTTCTTGTTGACATACTGTTCGTCTTCACTAGTTTCTTTCTTCATTGGCTTCAATTTGCCATTATAAATTGAGGAAATTTTCATTCTCGAACCAGGCTAAACTACTTTCAACCAAGTTTTTTGCATTTTCATCCAAAACTATCAGCTTTCTTTGCCATTTTGTCCTAGAACCCCAGCATACTTTTCAATGAGAAAAGCCATGCGTACCATTGCCATGTTTACTTTACTCTCAAAAGTTGAGTCAACTCTCATTCTCTCCCTTGTGTTAGGAAAATTATATGTGCAGTTGGTAGGGTTTGATTGGCTGTTTATTGTTTGAATCTAAAAAAACCATAAAAACAAATTATACACTATAGGGGGTGATGATGGGTCAAAGATTTGAGTTCTCTGTAACTGGCCAGTTGAGGCCGTTTTAGGAAAAGCAGAACATTGAATAACGGGCGGTTGAGGCCGTCTCAGGAGCCAAAGGGTTAAATGTTGTAAAAAAGACGCAGCTGAATTGAATAAATTACTAACAAACAATTAAAAGGAAACATTTATCAAAATAATTTCACATTCACTTACCTTGGGGACCTGTACTGGCTCGTGGCTTTTTGAAAAAACCAGTGGAAAAAAGCGTATGATTTTTTATTTTCTCTGCCATATTTTTTGCCCACGTGCTTTTCTCAAACTTAATTAAGTGTTACATGAAGTCACAGCCTTGTTCTTTCTGTACCTGCTGCCCATTTGTATAAACATGAAATTCAAGATCATGGCGATGTGGAAACGAAAAACAAAGAACATTATTTTGTGGTTTGATTTTATATACATTTTAAAATGTTATTGTTTTTTGACAGAAACTTGGGAAAGCAAATGAAATTAGGTCAAACTAAGGTAGCTGAGAGCAAACTTATTTAATTTTGGCATTTATATTAGGATTTAGTCTTTCAAATTAAATGGTGGAACTTGATAATCAATTGAGTTGCTTTTTTTGTTCCTTTGTAATTTTTCCCGTGATAAGACGAAAGTAGCTGGTGGAACTTCGCCGGCCGCCAGCTTATTTTGAAACCCCTTCGTTTGAAATGTAAAGAAAACATCAAGTGCACTGCACTTAAAAAATCCTTCATTATTGTTGCTGAACAAATACTGACACTAGAAATGTTTATTTCAAAACAAATATTATTCAGTTCTATCAAAACACAATGTTGTGTGAAGCTATTGTGAGTTGGTTTCTGTTGTTGCCCTTGCATTCCACCGGTATCTAGTTTTCTCTTTTCCTTTTTCCATTCCCTTTTGTGGGAAGCGAAGAATAAAAAGCTTGAGATTTGTATTGCAGCCCCTTCTTTTCATGCTGAGAAGCATTTGCTTTACAGTATTTACCAACTTTCTTAGGTCTTTTTTGTGTTTTGACGTTTTCCAAGTCCTTATAATTATTTTATTTTGCTCCGTAAACGCAATTGCAGTCAATTCTTTTTGAAGCATGTTTCTAGTGACAGAAAGGCCAATCTTTTGAGCCTGGCATGAGTAATGAGTTGTCTCACCACTGTTAAAAACAAGTATGCCCAGACCACCAGTCAGGTTGTTCTCGGAGTCAGATGTTTACTGGTCTTTTGGTGCAAAGCCTCACACGACGTGGCGTTAAGACTCGTTTGCATTTTATGTGGCATACCTTTCACACCCAACGAAACATTTTTTTTCATCACCTAAGTGATGTATCACGAGCTTTATGGTTTTAACTATAGCAAGTGGAAGAGGATCTTTGATCGGTTGATGAGTTTTTTCACCAGTGGCTGCATCCCTTTGATAACTGCACAACGATTTATCACTGATGGGGCAAAATTGAAGCTATGATTTTTCTCATGTACTTGCGTAGTGATGGAGTATAGCTTTCGTAGTTTGCAATATCGCCTTGAAATTGCCTTTGTTTTCCTGAATTGCCAAACTATAGAAGCTCTCTACTGCATTGGGAAATGGTCAGCCTCCCCCTTCTCCATAAATCTTTGCCATCTTTTAGTTTTTTACCTGTAATAAATAACTATAGTAATTTAAAGGGGGTAATTTACCACTGGTATAAAAAAATGTTATAAACTGCACTAACTGCTTGTATTGGTTTTTAAAATTGTATTATTAGATATGAAATGTGAGAAATATGCGCTCCAGTTAACAAGGAGTTGCAGCCTAGAAATCTGTACTTTTTTGGAACAGCGATTATTCTGTTCATAATTACTCATACTCTGTCGATGAGGACTTATTAAATTTTTAAGAAATTCCGTTTTCAAGAACTTTTTATCCTTCTTGATCAATTAATCTATATTAGTATTTACCCTTATGATCTGAAATAAGTGCCCTGAGATTGGTCCCCATCCTTTTGGTTAAGTGGGACACACACTTCTTTTGGCCATGGGCTTCTTTGCTGAAACAGTGTTTGTGGTGCTGCTATAGCCGTCGCCAGTGAAAGGAATATATTGAATGTTGGAATCCAATGACCTCTCATATAGCTGTAATACTCTAGTATCTTCCATGACTGTAAGAAAAACACTAATAAATATAATCTCAACAATGATAATAATACTAATAATAATATTAATAATATGATTGTTTTACTATTATTATTATTATAATTATTATTAATATTTTTAACTAGTCTTTTGCCATTAAAAATTTACTGTAATCATTAATAGTAAGAATTTCCAATGAATCTATTTTCATAAAAAAATGATGATTATGACAGCAAATTGTTTCAATTTCACATAAAATGAGAAAACAAGAAATTATATATTGAGTAGAGAAAAAAAGTACCTTAGAGCCTATAATTGAGGCTGCATTGTGGTTTGTGTAATATGTAACTGTAAGTGGGAAAATTTCCCTTCTGCTTGCTTGTCTTTTTTGTCAGTGCAACTGTAGGACATGATTTGGATATGTGGTTGATGTCAAGCATGAACAATCAAAACTTACTCTAGCATCTGTAGTTTTTTGTTTCAGTTCTTTGTCCGTACGTTGTTGCACTTTCCCACTTTGTGCAAAAAGTATTTTAGCTCCTTCAGTTCTTTCTTGCAATTCATCCTCATGAACTGTGCTTTGGCCAGTAGTACTTTGGGGACTGTACGTCCATTATACTGGTGAATGTCTGTGCAGCACACTTACTTTTTCCAATAGCCAAAAAGCAATAACTGAGGCACTGTGTTAACATATCCCTTCTTTGGATATTCGTTGGAAATGCAGGCCGAGGTAGAACAATGAAATAACCACATTGAACCCTAGCCCTGTCGTCAACCTGTTTTCTCCTTAGCGAACTGTTACAATCTTTACAAACCGCTGAGTTATTGAGGAGTGCTAATAAGCAGTCTGCATTTAGTATATAATTTCCAGGTGGTGTTCTCTCTCAGGATCAAGCTCTACACTATCATTCGAATCTTCCAACCATTGAACAGATGTGTCCAAGTCAGAAATGTTGGCAGAACTAAAATCATAACCTTGCCTAGTTCTGCTGGTTTAATTTTCCGTCTGCTAGTACTCAGAGTACACTTTGTCTCTCCTAACTTTCTAGTAGTTCTGGCACTTACCGTTCTTGTTTGTACCAAGAACCAAAGTCAGAAGCAGCAAGGATCATTTTTCTTCTGTTTGAAACTTTTATGTAATTTTTTCTTTGTTTCAGGGTAGAAATCACAATTTTAGAATTACGAATTTCTAACTTTCTTGTAGTTCTGGCTCTGCTGTTCTTGTTTGTACCTACAACCGAAGTCAGAAACAGCAGGAATCTTTTTTCTTCTTGGTGCATTCTGAGCACAAAGATTATGATTAAGAATACATGTATATGTATTTTTCATGTAAAAATATGGAAAATAATCCTTTTTGGGGGTTGAAGCAAACAAATTTATATATGTTAGTCTTACTATAGCTACAAGGGTATATTAGGGATACCACAACTTGACTTTTTATTTGAAATTCAATGCTATGTTCAAAGATGGGGTTTTTCGTACCTCTACATTCATACTTGGAATTTCTTTTCTCTTGTGTCCCTGCTATAATATGTCACAGAACCTTGCTTTAACCATAGCTTAAGAAAGATAACCCCTACTGTAGTTGTAAGCACTATACATGTCTATATAAAACACAGTGATGGTTCTTAACTAAAGCTCTCTTTTATTAATAAAATGATTAAAATTGATAGGAACTGAAAAAAACTCATGCTACCATACATAACTGACTAGTTTTTCTTTTCATAATTACAAAACAGATTTTGTAACAAAATAAAGGTCTTTACTTTTATAGAGTGTAATATTGAAATGAATAAAAGTCACAAACATTGTTTCTCTGTTGCATGTTTATTCATAGCTTCCAAAGAACTTCTTTCTTCGATTATTAGCTGTCACAAATAATTCTTTTGCAACAGCTTTTAAGTCAATATCTTCAAATATATGAATAATAATCATTTTCATAATTATCTTCACAATCAGAACTGTCATCTGTGGGGGTGCACATATTGACAAACAGCTTCTTAAAGACTTGTTTCTGTGTGAAAAGATCTTGAATTTTGTCATACTCATTGAGAACTTCAACTTTCTCAGTCAGGAAATCGATAAGTTCTGTCCCTTGCACCACCTCACAGTTTTCCCTTGTTATGGGTGATGTACTGGCTGGTATTTTTGGCAGCTTTTTTCATTGCTTCTCTTGAAGCCAGTGGCCAACTGCTTGTTCTACCACATCTTTTGCTTGTGACACAGAGAGCCCATTGATGGCAATTTGGCAATCTTTTAACGAATTTCGAAGCCTTGTCTTTATCTGCTTCAATGCACTTGCGCCCCTTTCTGGCCAGGCATTAGTCACAGGCAAGATCTGGGCTACACTGGCCAATTTCATCAGGTTTGGAAACATTACTCTAAATGAGGAAATGCCGCATAACTTGGTTAGCAACCACTCAGTTGGAGTATTTCCCGGCTGTAGTGTGGGGGTCATAGGACACTCGGTCTTCAGATCCTGTGCAAGAAACTTGAACTGTTCCCACTCAGACTTGAGGGCTTTAACATCCACATACTCTGTGACACTAAAGTGATTTGCAAGTGTGGCTTCCTTTGCAGGGAGACGTTGCAAATGGAATATTGAAAAGGCTTGAACAAGTGGTAAGGAAGGGAATCTTGCTGATACAGTATGTTCTCTTTCAACTTTGCAACATATGTTGTCAGTAAGCCACCAAGGAAGGTAGTACTTGCTTCAGTGGTTTGGATCCCAGCCAAGCCAAATTTTGTATTTTCTGCAAGATTGTCTCTCAGTGTTGCAAGAATTACATCCTCCTTTTGAGGACGTTGTCAAGCTTGGCAGGCAGTATGAGACAGCTGGTGGTAAGCCAGCAAAACTGAGTTCTCCTTGCTGAAGTGTTTTGCTGAGGACTGCAAGGGGAGCAAGAACTTCTTTGAGGATATAGATGGCACCCATAAACTTGTGACATCTGGTTTGTGTAAGAGGACCACAGGCAGTAGCATCCTCCTCTTTGAAGAACTCAAATGTCTGAAGGTGTACAATAAATTCTTGAATCATTGCCCCTACAGATGCGTCAAAGAAAAAGCCAGCGACTTGCAACTGCTTTCTTTGCCTTCTTCATGTGCTTCTTGGCCTCGGAAAGTGGTTCCTTTGGTAAAAGGTTGAGTAGCTGCCCCTGCACAATGGCAAACTTTACTGTCTTCGTGGGAGAATACTCCTAGAATTTCCATACATGTAGGAGGAGACCTTCAACTCCCTTGATATAACTCAGCTCCTTAGACGCATCTGCGCATGCAAGTGCAAGACTGCAGCACACACAGTGGATGTTGATGAGATCTGGAACATCTCTCTTGATGATTGCTGCCATTCCATTGTGTCTGCCAATCATTGCACCTGTTCCATCAGTAACACAACTTTTCATCTTTTTCAACTCCATTTGGCACTCCTGGACAATATTCTTGATGCATTTGGCTAGCTCCTCTCCACCATTGGTCATGTGTTGTGTGTAAGAAGTCGGTCTGTGGCTTTCCACTGGAGTTAACATACTTGACAAAGACTACAAACTGTTGGAGGACTGAGATATCTGTTACTTCATCAGCAAGACAGCCAAATGCATCTGAGGAGGCAGCATCAGTAATAACTCTGTTTTTAACAGCTTTCCCCAGGAAAAGAAATATCTCACGGATAGAAGCTCTTGACCTATGCTTGAACTGTCTCATCTCTTCTAATCCAAGCCTTTCTAATAATTCAATCAGCTTTGTTGCTTTTTTTGTTTGCAATCTCTTCTTTGGCTAACCAGTACAAGGAAGAAAAGACTTTCTCAAGGACTTCGTTTTTCATGGTTTCTTGTTGTTACACTTCCTTGTGAAATGGTGACACTCGTTTAGCAAACGTTCCTCGAAATTATTAAGCCGATTTTCGATTTTGGCGAGGGATTCTCGAATTCCTTTTAGCTGGAGATTAGTACTTTCAAACTCTTGACCAACGAACTCAAGGCTTGCCTCAGCTTTTCTATTCAAGATGGCCGTAGCGCTGCCTTCACTATTGACATATCTTGCAAAAAGCATTCTCGGTCCGTAACTCGTTGCTCCAGCTTCTTCAACTCTTTTTGAGCTTGGTCAAGTCGCCTCTTCAGCTCACCGATGCCCGTTTTATGGGATTTTACCGAGTCCGGCATTAGAAATTGAAAAGAATTAATTATTAGTAATCGGAAGCATGAAAAGACACGTCCTGACAGTACACGCACATGCGCATAACATATAAGTTATATTTATCTTTAGCTAGGACCTCACCAAGTATGTACCCAAGGTTGTTAGTTTGGGTGGCAATGTAATCTTGAAGTAATTTTTGACACATTCGTTGCTGTTGTGAACCAACACATCTTTGGTCTCATTGTTTTGTTGCCCTTAAATGCAGTATATAGATGTAAGAGTACTATTCACCACGACTTATGCGTCAAAGTCGTTCATAGAAGAGATGAGCAGTGTGTGCATGCATCCCCATTCCCTCTAAAAATTAAGGTTTATATCTAGCTATTAAACTAATAAATTATAATTTTAAAAAATCGTTTTTTTGGAAAATGATTATCAAAGCATCCGTAAAACCTATTCAATATCAATATAACTTTGAGGGTTTTTAAACTATAAAATATAGAAAAATTATTTAAAAATATTATATGATATTACTTATAATATTCTAACCCTGCTGGGGCAAGGTTAGGCTGTTCCTTTGCTGTTGGCACTCTTGACTGATGCCTATCAGCAAGACAGACAAAGTTTACAGTCCATGGCCTGCAAAAAAAGGAAGTAATTTACCATGCTATAATTACTAATTTAAAAGAAGTCTATTTAGTTATCTCTTTTTGGGTGTAGATGTAGTTCTACCATGATTACAATACACATTCTAAATCAAATATAAATTTGTTAATTCCTCACCAAAATCTCAACTATGGTATTAAAGTTTGGTGCTGTGTATGCAGGAGTCACAAGCTGGAATAAATTGCAACTTCATAACAAATCTTACTAATATAGTAATTCTTGTGGTCTTTAATTATTCTTGTTATTGTTTTTTGTGCTCATTTTAGTTTGAAGAACTTGATTATCAATTAATTTTATTTGTATTCTGGTTTGTTTGAGTTTTCGCCGTGTATCTTGTAAAATTTACAAATAAATTAGATACAGACATCTAAATTAACTTGTGAGGTTGTTTTTTTCAGCACCTTCTATTATGTATATTTATATATATTATCAGTATATATATCACAGTAACGTAGTAAAGTATGAAATAAAGAACCTTTGAACCCTCTATCAACCAGGGCTATCAACATTGGTTTTAGCTCCAACCTGACCTTGTCAGTTTCCTTGTTTGTCTTGTTCGAATACTTATATCTTATTAGACAGTTTAGTATGTAGTATGGCTGGATATTTTTACGAGTCTTGTAGTATTTTGACGAGCCCAAAGGTCGAGTGAAATACGGTTGGATATTTGTACTCGCCCCAGACCCTCTCATGGTGTTATTTGTACGGTTATTCGTGCAGTTGGATAATAAATCCATATATTTTTATATAAATTATAATATATACAATTTTAGATAAATATTAAAATTTTTATTCCATATTTTATATATATTTATTTTCATGTATTTATTTATAGTGTCTTGTAAGCTAAATCTTCTGACACTTAAATAAAGTTTATGTTTGTATGTATGTATGTATGTATGTAATATGAATAAAGATACATCACATGCAAAATCCATAGTTATTTTTAAATCACTGTTGTCCTCGGACTATTTGATGGTAAAATATACTGATTTTATTCTCATATAATTGAAAATTAAAGGTACAATTTTTTTTACAAAGAAGACCTCCAATTTTAATGGGACATTTGAGTTCACAATGTTATAGCTATTCGCTTTGCACTTTAATTAACCTCTCACCTTTTCACGGCTTTGCCCTTTGCTGATCTTCTTGAAGAGCTAGTAATGTTTGCCTACGGCTTCTAGGATTAAAAAGGTTTAGCCTTTCTGATAAAGCAGCACCGGCAGAACAGGATGGC